>QBDW01002596.1:0-36975 GCA_003261595.1 Maconellicoccus hirsutus | reverse complement strand
ATGACAAGTCATTATCATGATGATGTGTACTGGTTATGATTGACTTGTGATATGTAATGATTTATCATGATGAATGCCATTGAAATGGTCAAGTACAGGGCCGGCAACTTCTGTATAGCACGTGTTGCATGTGCAAGCAACGCTACACGCTGAATATTTGAATGACTGGTTGGTCATTTTATCATTTTTACCAGAAAACGTTTAGAGGAGAGTAAAAAAAAATTTTTCTATCTTTTGCACAAATTCAGTCCAATTCAGCTAAAATTCTAAATTGATCATCTTAATTTATGAAAATAGTTAATTTTTTGCACATTGGTAACACTGTGATTTTGTCGATGCATTTTTCCTCACTATGGTGACCACAAATGATTGTTGGTCAATGAAATTTTTCAATAAAATATGTTTTTTCGTTTTTTTGGAGAAGGCGAACTGCTGGGAAGTTTTCTCACAGGCGTGCAACACGCTGGGAAAATCTAGGTTGCCGGCACTGGTTAAGTATCATGGTCGTGAGTGACATATGATAATGTCTTGGTGATACGTCGAATGACATGTCATGGTGATATCTCATGATCATGTCATGATGACATGTCATGGTTTGAACTTTTTCATTTATTTTTGCAGTAAAAGGTAATTTCGATGATTTTTTCCGTAGAAATCAATGTTGATGCTTTTTGCAGCAGGAAGTTATTTCAATACTTTTTCCAGTAGACGGAAATTTACGTTTTCATGTCTTCGCTATGGCACAAAAAGTAGAAAATCGTCACAAAAAAACGTTCAAAGAAGCGTCACGCGGTTGTCATGGAAACCGTCGTCATGGCGACGTGTCATGCTCATGAGTGATGATCTCAATATTTTCATATCATGATAACATATCATAGGTGACAGGTCATTGTTATAGTGACATATCTTGATCATGAGTAATATACTATAGAATGATAAGTCATTATTATGGTGACATGTAATGATTATAATTGACATGTGATATGTAATGACTTATCATGATGAATGCTATTGAAATGGTCGTGTCATGGTCGTGAGTGACGTATGATCATGCCTTGGTGATATGTCGAATGACATGTCATGATTGGAGCTTTTTTAATGCTTTTTGCAGTAGTAGGTAGTTTCAATGCCTTTTACAGTAGGTGGTAATTTTGTGAATTTTTTAAAATTCTCAGCTTCTTTTTGTCTTAAGGTCGACTGCATATTTTCTTATCCCGTCGCTGATAAAAACTCGATATTACTTATTGAAATTGCCAACCTCGAATACCTAAATTACGAACTGATTGAAATTCCACAAACCAAAGAAAACTTTATAAGATTCAGTTTGAACAAGTTTCGGGGGAAGTTTTAATGAAAACAAACAATTACCACGTTTTAATTCAGGTATTATAAATTTACGACCCCGAAGTAATGGCAAATACAACACCGACAGTTTCGTCACGGAAACACCTCTAAGTATTAATTTAGACGACGCTCGGTGTAAAAAATGACTCCGATGTTTTATTATGGCGAAAAACAAAGAACCACTGTGTAAATTAGGAAACGTGAAGAAGAAAAAGCCAGCAGCGTATTATTATCGATTGCGGTATTCTTGTTTAAAATTAAAACCCACCAATCGACTAAGGATTTAGCGTTTCATAGAGAACTGCGTCGTCGGAAAATTCTAATTTAAATAACCACCTTGTTAGTACCAGCGCATTTGTTCTATATAATGATTCTAATCGGATTAATTATTCCTGTTGAGATAACACAATATTAAATCCGATCGAGTTCAGTAACCGGTCCTTTTGAAGAATAAAATATGGCCAAGGCATATAAATCTTTTTACCTTTGGTTCAAGAATAAAGGTATTTTTCGTCAGAAATAAAAAAGCTAACAGAATTGAAATTTTTTCAATACCGAAAAAAGTACAAGTTAATGCGGCCTTTATTTTTTATTTTGATCCGCATAACCGCACCGACCAACTAAACGGTACGCATCAGGCTGACCCAAAATTGAAAAGCTTCGCACTCATAAAGGATTTATAAAAGCCGCTTATTCCGTGTCTTCTCTGCTTTTTGACATCGTAAAGAAAATTCTAATGCGTTTTTCAACACAACCGACTATGTCATATTGTTTCAAATGCCAACGAGTAAATTGCTACTAATTAGGATAATTCCTTTTGTTAATGAGATAGTAGAAAAAGCGTATTCGTGTTTAAACGAGCAACGCTATATATGACGCGTACCATCGATTATTATAAACTCCATTTAAAAGGGTTGAGCGCATTTGCGATTGACGAAGTCATTTTTAGCCTTTACCCCAAAGAAATACGTGTATGCGGTATCGTATGAATTTTCGTCTGCGCTCTACAAATGGGCGTTTTTGTCGTAGGCACTTAAATCACAAAAGGTACGGAATGAAAGAAGCCTTAGTCGAATGTCTCTGCCGACTCGTTCGTCTCTATATTGATTATATTCACTTTGTGACTGCCACGTTCCAGTTTTCTTGCCGATATAATGTACGAATTTTCAAAAAAATTCAATTCTCGTAAATAACGAATATAGCATTGAGAAGTACCAAAGGTAGATAAATATGTCGGGAAGTACTTTAATTAAATATCATACTAGTATTCGTTTTTGAAATGTAGTTTATTCGAGACGATGTAGCTATTATATTGCGGAAATTTATTCATTTATTGAGGTATACTTATAGCTTTTAAGTAAGACTTATTCAAATTAATTTATTTTATGTATACAAAACGACTTTTCATCATTTTCTATTCTACGCTCTTAAACTTTAATCCGAACTTCATTCAAGTTATAACGCGTAACATACAAATTCGCAATGTTCAACAAATACCGGTTCAATATTAATACAAAAATTTGTAGTGGCAACGACGTCAAAATGACGTTAGGTATATCAATACGTAAGAATTAAGCTCGGTAGAGAAGGCTGAAGCGTTCTTGAATTAGTATACATTAATGAACATCTTGTCAACTTTAAATTGAAGTTAATTAATCTTTTAAATGATATTTTATCAAATTCAAGTTTCATTTAGTCAGAAGGCGACGTCGACGTCGAGTTTAACGTTAACTTGATATGAAAATCTTGCTGAATTGACATAAGTTTAGTGGAAAATTTGTGTTCGATTAATTTTATTTCTCGAGTCGTGGCAATGATGTATTACGTAGTTGAATTTCATTTTTTATTTATTAGTATTTTGGTATTAACGAGTAACGAATGTAATTATTTGAATCATCAAGGAATTTCTATCTTCGGAGAGCGTTCCCGCAGGTTCCATCAAACTGCGAGAAGCAAATGCAAAATCGACTACAACGGGAGGTCAAGGGTTTCAAAAATACACTTGCACAACGAAGTGTACCACCAATAAATGTGCTTGTCGCAAAAGAAACGTAATTGCAGATAAGGTGATATGATGTACAAAATTTTTCTTCAAAATGCATTAGAACAGTTCATTTCAGACTTTGCACCACAGTACTTCTACGAAGTCCAACACTTGGTTCGGACACTTTGCGTTCTGTATGTACCAAGTCCGGTAATATTGGAATATTCATCGTTGGTCCGGACACTTCGGGAATAATACAAAATCAGCTGCACAATTCCCGAAGTGTACAATTTCGGACTTGGTACATAATATATACATTTCGGAACAACATTGCAAAAAATTCGATTTATTAGCTGTGAAAATTTTAGTTGTACGATGAATGCAACAAAAAGTCTGAAATGACAATTGCAAAGTGAGATGATCCTGAAGAGAAATTTTACATTTAATAGTTGGATACATTGTACACACTGAATAAGATTAATGTCAGAATCGAGACATTGAAATCAAAATATCGAAATATTGATGTATTGACATCAAAATGCAACACTAGAATCGAAATATCGAAATTTTGAATCAAAAACATCAACAAAATCTAAATATTGAAATCGAAATTGAAATATCGAGATATCAAATCAAAACATCGACAAAATTAAAATGTAGATATCAAAATAAAAATATCGAAATTTTAGATCAAAAACATCAACAAAATCTAAATATCAAAATCGAGATATCAAATCAGAGCATCGACAAAATCTAAATATCGATATCAAAATCGAAATATCGAAATTCCAAATCAAAAACATCAACAAAATCGAAATATCAATATCGAGATATCAAATCAAAACATTGACAAAATCAAAACGTAGATATCAAAATAAAAATATCGAAATTTTAGATTAAAAACATCAACAAAATTCAAATATCAATATCGAGATATCAAATCAAAACATCGACAAAATCTAAATATCGATATCAAAATCTAAATATCGAAATTCCAAATCAAAAACATCAACAAAATCGAAATATCAATATCGAGATAGCAAATCAAAACATCGACAAAATCAAAAGGTAGATATCAAAATAAAAATATCGAAATTTTACATCAAAAACATCAACAAAATCTCAATGTCAACATCAAAATCAAAGTATCGAATTTTTTTATCAAAAACATCAACAAAATCTAAATATTAAAATCGAAATTGAAATATCGAGATATCAAATCAAAACATCAACAAAATCGAAATATCAAAATTTTGAATCAAAAACATCGACAAAATCAAAAATGTTGATATCAAAATAAAAATATCGAAATTTTAGATCAAAAACATCACCGAAATTTCGAATCAAAACACTGACAAAATTTTAATTTTGATATCAAAATCGGAATATCAAACCAATACACCGATAAAATCTTTACGTTAATATTAAAATTGAAATAAGTATCGAAATCTAAATATTAAAGTTGAAACATCGAAATATTGAAGTCGTGTTAAATCGAAAAATCGAAATTGAGATATCGAAATTGAAATGTCAAAATCGAGACATTAAATGAAATCAAAGTATCGAAGTATTGAAATTTTAATATCAAAATGGAACCTCAAAATCAAATTGTTGGTATGAAAACATTGAAATCGAAAATTATGCTAAATTATCGGAATTAAAATATCAAATATGAAACATGAAAATTCAAATATCGAAATCGAAATATCGTAGTCTAAATATCGAAATCTGAGATCGTAATTGAAACATCGAAATCACAGTATCGAATGGGAAATATGAAAATCGAAAAATCGAAATCGAAATATCATAATCGAGGGACGAAAATCAAAACATCGAAATTCAAGTTTCAAGTATTTTTTCACGTAACTTTCCATCGAAAAATTAATTTCATCGCAAAAACCTTGAAAATTTTCCAACAAATAGTGAAACATCAACATCCAAATGAATTTAAAAATCCAAGGTAGAAATCCACCCGAACAAACTCGACTAAGGCTACCGATTTTTCTCAAATATCAAAGGTTCTTTTAACGCTGACCTAAAGCTTGAAACCTTCGAGACGCTACGATACGATACTTTTATAAAGATATACTCGGCGGAATTCACAAGCTCAGCATATTCGAGCAGCATGTCCTCCATATATGTTCTGAAATATAATCATATAGTCCTCTTTAAGCCTTAATATGGTGTCGAAAAGTTGGCAGACAATACATAAATCCACCTTTAAATTACGTAATATATCAGGCTTAACGCATGAAGCGAACAAGGCACGGTGAATTTTTAGCTTGTACGCATTTTCAAAAGCTCGGGCGACCCTGATAATGACTATAATCGATTTTATTACATTTCGATGTCGTCGAACCAACGTCGCTCAAGCCGCAAACCACCGAAGTAAAAAAAAAATCGCGGTTGCAATTCAAAAAAAAAAGTTAAAATTCGTGCGAAATTATCGTTCGCAATTTCATCACGCAATACTCCGCCATGTTGTAACCTTTGTATCGTATTCGTCGTGTTCTACATTTCAATTACTTCCGTTTCGTATTTGTCGCATACGTATGCGGTATATAGTACTTGTGTGTGTGCAGCCGACTACACACGTATACGAAAGGCGCAGACGAGCTGGCTAAAAAGCCAGGCAATTTTAAACGCTATCATCGAAACGTTCCTTTGTGGGATCGCGTGCCGTTCGACGAGATTGCTAGGTGACGATTTAACCTGGTATACATAGGCGTCCTTCTCCCCAGAGTTATCCACAGCGCCGAATGTGTCTCAATAATAAATTATTGTATGCCGATACTAACGAGCTGCGATGTAAAGGAAATTACTCGGTGATAGGATTTCGCCATGATACACTGAATTCATAATTTTTTTTTTCAACGCGCCGCACAACACAACGCTTTGTAATGGTATTTTATATACGAGATACATTCTATATAGTTTTAGGGTGTATTTTCAACGTTCGATAATACCAAAGAGAAAATAGCGTCTATGTCCCTTGTTCGTTTTAAATTTGTGATAAAATTATACGAGATATTTTTTTTAATCGTATAAATATATTGAACGATCAAAAAAAATATTCCGCTGGCCTATTTACAAGATTATTCCTACAAAAGGGGAAGGCCCAGTGTAAGCTATCAGAACGAATGAACTGTGAATGTTTATAGAAGGCGTTAAAAAAATTCCTGAAAATAACACTTTTGAAAAATACATAATTTTTAAAATCTTCCAAATAATCTAACAGCTAAAAAAACTTGATCAAGGAACATGTTTTCTATTCATGAATAAATTACTCCAAATCTGGGATTATTTTTAAATTAAAATTTATCTCGAATTTGCGCCCAATGACTTCTCATTTTATTGTAGCATGTTCCCATGGAAAACCTTTTTTTCCTACTTCATTACTCGACAATGCATTTCTTTTTACTTTATTCGAACAAGAAATGTAGTTGACTAGCCAAAGGGGGTATTTATTCGATTAAAGGCTATACGCAGATAAGCATAAGCGATCTGCCTCAGGACCCAGATTTTGATGATATTTGGGTATTAGGTGGGTACCATCGAGAAACGTTCATGACCAAAATTTCAGCTTCCCCCTCCCCCCCCGTTTTCGAGAAATATTTTTTTTTGAAAATCAGATAGCAATTTTTTTCTCGATAGACCCTTACAAGGGCCTTCCATGAAGAAATGAAGACCCCCCACTTCAATTTTTTCCCCTCCAAACGGACGTTTTAGACTTCATTCATTTTTTTTAAGTGTCTATATCACTCGGCAAAATTTTTAAATTTAATTTTTTCGATGTATTATTGACCTCTGCATGTCATATATTTTTTTCAAAATTTTGCCTCACCAGGGCCGTGGTCAAAAATCGCAAAAACCGCGCGCACGCGTTGGGAGAAACTTCCCACTACGCGGTAGCGCCATATTCACCGTTGCTCGCGGCCCCGCATTAGGTCTGTAGCAACTTGCCTACGCAGCAACGCGCGTTACTGTGAACGTGACGCTACAGCACAGTGGGAAGTACCGATAACGCACGCGCGCTAAAACTCGTCATTCGAATAATTTTTTTCTCAAAATGTGCTGATTTTTGGATGATGGGTCGTATAACGTTTTTTGTTCGAAATAATTTCAAGATTATTTTGCCATTTTTTTGGAGTCTAAAAAGTCGATTTTCTTAAAAAGCAAAACAAGGCCAAAAATAACGTACAAAAGTCTTTTCAAAAAAAAACTTTTGGATGCCCTTAAGAAAAATTCCAATAGGCAAGTTTTTTCTGATAAAATTAAAAATTCGAGATCGTATCTCCTTTGCACCTTTTCATGAGAAAATTGAATAAATTTGAGATGGTCATCTATGTATTTTTTTAAGAAAATTGAAGAATCAGAGAATGTACTTCATGTGTTTTTAAAAAATTTAATTAACTTGGGAGAATATCTCCATTGAATTTTTTTTCAGATTGGAAAATTGGCAGAGAACCTCGTTGCAACGTTTTACGCGAAAATTGGAAAACTTTATAGTATTTTCATCTTTATTGCACAATATGACCAATTTTTGTGATAAAATGTTACACACTTAATGAGCATTTTGTCGACGTAAGCTAATGACGCCATTCGATTTGTTTCATTAGTGAATTGCAGCCAATTTTTAAAAATTTATTGCACCTACGTTAAGTGCCTACAAATTGTTGAAACGAAATTGTCCGGAATTGAATTTGGCGTATTTTCTATTGGATCTTAATGTATACAGAATGCTCATGTTGGGGCAACTTGAGAAAAAAATTTTCAAACAAAAGTTATCGCAAAGTAAACGAGGAATATTTTTTGTCAAAATAAATTTTTCGTATCTCCTCGAATTTCGTCACAATTTCGCCATATTGCTTACATCACATCGCAAAAGAAATAACTCAATTGGGGTGTTTTTGTGAAGCTTGGGGCAATTTGAGGAAAAATGTTTGAAATAGAGATCAGTGGCGTAGTTAAGGTGAGGGGGGGTCCAGGGGGTCTGGACCCCCCTTGAGGTCTTCGAAAATACTCATTTTTAAATTTTTAATGCAAATTTCAAATTATTTCCAATTATTTTAGTAACAAACAAGTCAAGTAAATTTTTCCATTTTTTGCATTCTTGTTCTATTCTTCAAAAAAAAAAAAGTTACAAAATTGTAAAGAAAAAAAATACCCCCCTCGCATCTCCCAGTGCAGGACCCTACCCCCCTCGATAACTGCCTGGCTACGCCACTGATAGAGATTGTTGAAAATTTAAAAAAGGGAATTTTTCGAATCGAATAATTTTTTGTATCTTTTCAAATTTCCTCATAATTTCACTATATTGCAATGAAAGCTATAAAATTCTTTTCAATATAAACTTCTCTATGTAGTTAGATGAAATTTTGGGCAGCTGTGCGTTAAAATGGGCTTTTATGGTGATAATATAACGCATGAAGCAGCTAATTTTATTTTTATAAAATTTAAAAAATTTGACCAATAATTTATTTTTTTTCATCGCTTCATTTTTCACAATTTCAAAGGACGTAATGTATTTCCCAAGAAAAGAAAAAATTATACTTCGAGACGCTTATTGACCGCAAAAACACATTCAACAAGGGGTCACACTAAATCGACGTTTTTTTCAGCAAACCTACGTGAAAATTTTCAAGCCTCAACGAATTCTCGATCTATCGCGAAAAAAAATCCGAAACGCAATAGAATTCTGAATACGATAATTTCTTGCGATCGCACTAGACGACTTTGAGGAATTCCAAATTACGAGAATTTCTTCATTGAAAAATAAACGAAACCAGGCGCCTGTTACGTCTACGCATCCGGCATCGCGTATCCGCTTTATCACACGGTCGTACATTTTTAATCAAACCAGCAGGCGTTCGCAGTGTATAAATTATTCACGTGGATCGTTTCGAATAAATATTAAATTCAATAATAATTGTCAATCAAGAGAATTGTTTCGCCGAAACATAAACACCGGACTGCGTCGTGCAGAATTCGCTTTTCATATAAATGTCCCTGTATCTCGACTGCATTATCGTTATTAATAACACTACATCAAATATTCACCGAGCTAAAACAATTAAACCGCAAAAGTAAATAAAATCGGCGAGCATAGTATAACATCGCATTACACCCAGTATATTACAAATCGCTAACGAAATGAATCGTAAAATGGGTATGTTTTGGAGAATTATTATTCCGCTCTCGGTAAGTGTTTATGAGCAAACAATCTTTACAACGTTCTTCTATCGTATTGTCGAAAAACGGCCAAAAAGTTTTTATGGTCAATTATCAACTTGTTATTGTTACTTAAACGTTGATTTAACATCGTGTAATTATCGACGCTGGCCAGAGTCGATTATTTTCGTTAATTTCGGATCCATTCAATTTCAACTCGCATTGAGGTAAAGTAAAATTTATCGAAATATCGCAGATTTTTCAAAAAACAAGGGTTCGTTATAGAAATCCCTTTTTTCGAAATATTGGCGAAAAAAAAATCCACAGATGATACGCCAAATATACTAAAAGCTTACGTGCGTCGTTTCTAAGCCAATTTTTTATTTCGAAAATTCATTCTAATCGATAGTTTCGGCGAGAAAATCTACATATCAAATCTATGCCACAATTCGAATCCCACTTTCAAATCTCATTTATCGAAAGGAGCTCCAACGCCCCAAATTGCACTGGTGCAAAAATTTCCATTAGCATCTGTGTAAATTGAACGCGACGTAATCCGCTCATTTTTCGCGTCAACGTATTAGTCGTAAAATTCTATTTATTTAATCGCGAAATCCGCGTTGTTAACGAGGCACCAAACAATTAACACGTATTAAGTACATCTGCGTTCATTGATTTTCCCATCGTCGGATTTCGATATGCAATTCCAAATGAAAAACGCAAATTGATCGTGGTTTCTACATGTATCAACGTTGCGTCTTGTGTAAATGGATGTCTACCCCATTACACGTGTACTTACAACGCGAATGATTTATATTCTACGATCTTAAAAGGCTTGATATATAAGCCATTCACAAAAAGGTCTAACTTCCTACGCGTGTCAATTGCACCGCGTTACTTAACAATCTACATTATACTGGTTTATATTTTAATTACGTTATGCTCATTTATCGGAACTTATTTCAGGTCGCTTCCTCGGCGATATGTTATGGAACGGAATCTACCACACAAAGCAATGTATTCACACCTACTTACATAACGCCGTTAGTCGAGCAATGTATACTTTTTGATTTGAAAGCTTTACTCTCGAGCACAATGCAATTGACACCGACTCAAGAAGCTATTATACGATGTTATTATTCGTATTGTAAAAACATCATAAACATGGCTCAGTTGGTATCGTATACGTCGCAAACGAACACAAGTAATCCGCCAACTTCGCAAGGTCAATTTAGCTCGTCTGTTTCACTCGGCTCATCAACGTCACAGAATGCTCAAATGTCAAACACGCAGCAAAGTTCAATGACAGCGAGTGGATCGCAAAACATGAATACCGCTGGCGTACAATTAAGTGCATCGTAATCAAAACCCGCATCAATTTCCAAACCAATCAAATATCAACGAAAAAATAAGAAAGAAATGATACACTATGCAGCAACACGACCATAGACGACGTAGCTCGTCAACACTTCACAATGTACTGTTCTTGTGATTGTGCGCAGACGCGTTCTGCGCATGTTGCGCTAATGCCACTGCGCGCGCACAAGTTAATTTATTTATGCAATTAATAATAAATCAGTTTTTCTTCCAAGATATTTTTTTTTTTGAAAAATTTTAATAAGAGATATAATCGAATCAGTTAAAAGTAATTATTACGACAAAAAAAACAATATTTTGATTTGGGATAAAATCTTGAAAAATCATATGAAAATAGCAGAAAACATAAATCTAGATATGAGTACAAATAATTACGACTAGAAATATTGAATTTGATTAAAGCTTTTCAATATTTGCTAAAAATTGCACAAAAGCTGTTAAAAACAAATTCAGTTAAAATTGCGAAAACCTATCAAAATGTTAAAATATTTCAGAATCAATCAAAATTTATTTAAAATGAATGAAAATTGCACAAAATTGTAAGAATAGTGTTAAAATTGTTTAAAATTGTTCAATATTTACGGCAAATAGAGTAAAAAACCCCCATCAGCTTCGGGCAAAAACCCTAAAAATTGATTAAAATTGTACAAAATAATGTTAAAATTGCTCAACATTATTCAATACTTGCTCAAATTGCATAAAAACCACATTTTGATAGTTTCTGAAAAATGTAACCAAATTTTTCATTAATTTGGAACTTTTTTGACAATTTTGTGCAAATATTGAACAACTATGATCAATTTCAACATTTTTATAATTTTTCGTAATTGTGTGCAGTTTTAAACAAATGATTGATTTTAAACCATTTCTACATTTTTTATACAATTTCGTAACAATTATTTTGTCATTGAAAAGCTGGTTTAGAAAAACCCCTGGAATTTTCCAGAAAGATAGTCAAGTTAATTGAATAGGTCGAGAGTCGCGTTGGAGGCTCCTGAACGGCTGAGCAATGTGACATTTGAATTCAGCGAGTCCGAATTAGCGGGAAAATACGTCTGGCGCGATTAAAAATTATTTTTCCAGATTAACACTTTTTCTTTAATTTCCTATTTTTAACGGTAATTTTGTAATTTTTAATTGTCAAAAATTCGCCAAAAATCAAGAACTGAACTTGGGCAGCTAAAATTTTGGTTTTGGTGGTTTTTTGACATGCTCTTTCCAAAAATCCAACTCCCAACCAAATCAGAGCCGGTCACCTCAAGAGGTTCCCTTGTAAGGACACAAAGGCAGCAAAAACCCGGAACACGCCGACTAATCGTCGTGAATTAGTTTCTGTAGACTTTGAAACTTATAAAACTGTACGCTACAAAGCACTCAATTTTTCACTACTTTACCACCCCCTGAAAAATCCATTTCCTGATGAATATGCCATTTTCTTCCTGTTTGCAGTTAACTCGAACGTTTGGCCAATAACAAAAACTGAGATTTTAAAAAGATATAATTTCCGAGTAAAAAAAAAATCGGCAATTTTTCAAAGTTTCCACAGCCGAGATGAAATAACTGTAGTAATTCAGCATACACTGGTAACGTTCTGTGTACGCATTGAGTACTTTAATAAAGACTAACAAAAGAGTACGAGAGAGCATTTTGTTCGTATAAACGTAAAGAATAATAACCTGGCATTTCGAATGATAAACTCGTGAACTTTGAATTGCGCCAAAACAAAATAAAGTCCACTGCATTGCATTCTCGCCAATATAAACTGAGCCGCCCGATTAACTTTTGTTCTCTTTTCATTTCCTTTTCCCTAATGTAAAAACTTTTCTTCTCATTGAGTTATAACTGAATAAAAATATCGTCGATAACTCTATCTATTTTTCAAATCCAATTCATCTCGAATCTGCAGATTAACCGGATTGTCGAATGAGAAAAAAAAGCAGAATATGGTAAAAATACCATGAAAAGGTCTGAAACGGCAAAACAAATAAAGTAAAACTTAATGAAAATAAATGTTTTTGTTTTTTTACCACAAATAGTACTATTTTTTCCACTTTTTGAACATAAACCCAGATATAGATCTTTTCGGCGGGATTTCGCAATTTTTTTGTTCAGCCATCTAGAATACCGGACATTTTTCGTCGCATCCATTACTACGGCTAAAACTGATCAAGAACTTTACCGTATTTCTTGTCCGATTTGGCGTTGGTTATCGAAGAGTATTTTTCATCTTCATCGCAGCTTCACCGCCATTCGTACAGATTAGTTTTCGATTTGTTAAACTCGCTCGTTTTTTTCCCTTTTCGAGCTTAGCTTTTGCGACGTGTTCGGGAGAAATCTTTTTCGGGATTGAAAATGTACACTCGCAAGTGAAGATGCATTAAAACTGTCAAAGTGTTTCGACCATAAGGTGGTTGTCGTCTTGTGCAATTTTTTGTCGTGTTCTATTCGCACGTCCATAAAATTCTATTTTCGTATTGATCGTGATACTGTATTTTCACAACTGACCGTACTTTTTTCCCTTTCGGCCGGTTCGGTGTCTGTTGAAAACCAACCTGCCGTGTACTTCTGTTCAACGCCATTCGAAACTTTATGATTTGTTGGGAACTCATTTTCACATCTTAGGGGTATTTTCGCCATAGCCGCGAGCACGTTACGCACCGCCGTTCTTTCTCGGATAAATTTCGATTTTTATATACGCTTTTCGTTCTATATTGGATATTTCAGAACTACATGCATTCCTTTCTAGGCCACGAAATTACTATGAAATTACATTGCGCGGTATCGGTTGCGCGTTTTGTTATACTACATGAAAAAGTCATAAGGCGTTGAAAGAAATTCGTGAAATAAGTTGTAATTTTTACATCGATTGAAGTTTTTTCGTATTTAACGACCTAACTTTATTTGGGGTAACTTTGAAAGAACATGGTTATTTTGAAAACCGTACAGATGCGAATTAAAATTAGAAAAACCAGAGTTGCGAAAACAAAAATGAAAAAACATGTAAACGAAAATCTTCAATTCAAAAACGTTTTTTTTTTTCAAAAAATGAGAAAATTTACATTTTTTTTCATGTTTTAAATGTTGTCAAAAAGCATGAATATTTTTTTTTTAATTTTAATCGTTTTTTTCAAAAAATGAGAAAATTTACATTTTTTTTTCATATTTTAAATGTTGTCAAAAAGCATGAATATTATTTTATTTTATTTTAATACGTCCAGCACCCCCTCCCCCAATATCAACTTGGTTTAAAATTTACCTATTTTTAATATTTCACAAAATTTATCATACTTTTTTAGCTGAAAAACCAATTGTCATTTTCTTTTTTCCTTATATTACCACTGTTTTTAAGGTGATCCCCTGAAGTAAGTTGATGTTTGGATTGAAGAAGGTTGGGCAGGTGGGCATAATAAAATTTCAAGGTGCTTTTTGACATTTTAAGAGAAAAACGTTATAAAAATAAAAAAATCATTTTTTAAAACAACAAATCAAAATAATAATTTTTTTGAAAAACAAATCAATAAAATCATTTTTTTTTCAAAACAAAACAAAAAAATTATTATTTTTTAAACAAAACAAAAAAAATTGTTTTTTTGCAACACTGAGAAAAAACAATTCATGTATCAGTATCATCCAGTACAACAAAATGCGCCGGAATATTCATTTTCCCACATTTATAGTTCTACTTTAATCCAATATTAGCGCTAGTGCGCCTCAACCACGTTTTTCAAGGCGTAATTTTTATACGTACATTATTCTTTACGATAATTACTCATTTCTTTCATAAGTTTCAAGACAGAATGGAAACTGTAAATGGAGATAAACACGCTTTGAAGAACAAATTGATAAAAAAAAACTAAAAAGTCATCAAAAACTTGCTTGCATTATTTGTACAAAATAATGTTGTACGTTCCCATCGGTAGAGATGTGTGAAGATAGCTTTATTTCATAGAAATGAGCAAAACAAAGCAACGACAAGTGTCATGATCTCGCTATGGTGACATGTCATGGTAACCATTGATATATTTTAGTAATATGTCATGACGTTGTCATGGTAATGGATGTGATGATACATGATAACAAGTCAGGAGATTATTTTTTCCTCTCAAAAAGTGTTATGCGCCAGGTAATCATGTTTAACGAAAAATATAATTTTTTCATGTCACCATAGTATGTCATAGATGACTATTCATTGTCATGGTGATGTGTCACGGTCAAGAGTGACTTGTGATCATGTCATGGTAACATGTCAAGGTAACGAGGCATGGTTGCGAGTGACACGTGACATCAAATGACGCCTTCTGATGACCATCATTTTCATGAAGTGACATGAAAAAGTCACACTTCGCTGCGGATTTATACGCAAGCTGATGCTTTATGGTACAGAACAAATACTTTGAATTATTTAAAAGTGATTTCACTCCCCTTAGCTCGATATTTAGACGATTTTTAATTTTTCTCCAGCGACTAAGCAATATAATTAAAGGACTATGAAAAAAATTCAAAAATCCCGATCGCTTCACTTGCTAAAAATACTTATATAATTCGATACACCAAACTTCGACAAAGGTTACGAATAAAATAACGCGAGGAATTTTTCAAAATTTCATCAAAACGCAAGAATCCTTCGATTCAATTTATTTTAAAAAGATTCCATTCAAGAACAACGCCGTTTCACCAATCCCAAAGGATAGATGATGGTTTAGAATTCGTTATTATATACATTTCCTTATTTCAAATGGCGATATATTTTCTTGGCCGATATTCGAAACGAATACATTATCACGTTTCGTTTGGTAAACTCAATAAAAATGAGTATTTCCACGACGAGAAAATTTTTAAATAATTTTTTACGCGTGGTTCTTTTGAAATATTATTTCGCGAACAATCATTATGAAAATTTCTCCAGCTACGTTATACTTATTTTTATTATTTAAACGTTCGATGACGTAGTTAAACTTTGTTGAGGGGGGGGGAGGAGTTCGTTAGAATCGAAAGAATAATTTATTATTAACTTTTTTTAATTGAGAGAGGGGAGGTTACAAAATACGATAAATTTTGGGCAAAAATAAGCAATTTGTACTAATTTTTAATATTATTGAATTTCAGGTACTAATTATCGGTTGATGCTAAAGATAGTTTTAGACTTCCAACTCCCCTCCGCCCCCTCTCACTACGTCACTACAACATCATCTAAATCACCGAACAAACCCAACGATGCGTTGTAAAATTCCCGACAAAATGAAATTTTCAGAATTCGCGCAGCTCTTTAATTCACGGAGGCGAACAATCAACGAAAGATTCTTATTTATCTAAAAACGTTAAGAGTTTACACTCGACCGTAAGAGCACGTAACATCGAAAATCGTTTAACACAAATGGAAAATGCATTACAACAAATCAGTAGGGAAAATACAAGTCCTTATGCGAAAACTAATTTAACGCGGAAAATTTGCTAAACCTTTATGAGTCTGTTTACGAATAACTTTTCACGCCAGATTAGCCATTGTTAAGTTCGAGCGTGAACCAGTTCGGGCACACGAAGCAATTAGAATTTACTCGGCGTAAATTCCGAAACTTTTTCGATGTGCAATTTTATCTGCGCGCCGAGTACACGACGTATATAAACTTCAATGTACACATACGAAATTTCATTCCAAGTTCCCTTATAGTTTCTTGTACGTTACAAACGAATCACTAACGTTTTGTAAATTCTGCGAAAAAAAAAACAATTTTCAACATGAAATCCTACAAGCGTAATCCATTATATGCTTCGCGAAGCGACAAAAGCCACTTCCCCAGCACTTTTCGGTGTAATGTTAGATTAAGGAAAGATATCAGCAATACGAGATTTGCTTTAAAATTATTCCCATCCGTATTTACCGCTTGAATTTTTTTCTATCTTCTTTTTACTTGTATGTATATCAATATGTAAATATAGCTTGATATATCACAAAAGACTGATTTCATGTTTAAAACAAAACTCCTCTAGTTTACATTGGTTTCCTTTTTTCTCATCTCTAGACACCAATGAGACGTTTGGGAAATTTTTCAAACATAACGAGCCACGATCCTTTCTTATTTTAGGTGTGTTGTTAAAAAAAAAAGATTTCCAGGGTGTTAAATTTGCAACGACCTCTTGTACACGTTGGGATGACAGTTGGAAATACATTTCACGTTAACCGAGGCTATTGAACTCGGTGTAGAGAGTCAACAAAGAGGTAAATTTTGTCCGCCGAGGTAAACTTTACCCATAGACTACGATACATCTTTAACGAACGAAAAGAAGAGAAAAAGATGAAAGCAATTCGTTTTTGCTCGCATCTCATGCAAGACACTGGTCACACTTTACGCCGTGAATAAGACACGTTGCACCGTGGCTTATACAGTAAATTGCAGACGCTATAATATTCTACGTCTTTTGACGATACGTGAATTCGTAATGAAAAAGCTCGCTTTATGTAACTGCCATGAATAAAAATGATGCGCAACTTGTCATACATTTGCGTATAAATCGTTATAACGGTATTATTCCGAATAAAAATGTTACAAAAGCTCGAATTAACAAGTTGCCATTGCACATTCGTCACGTAATAGTGTCAAAAAATGTCGTGTTTATGAAATTTCACCGTCGATGTTTTGTTCTTTTGTAACGCACAAATTTGCTTAATTGATATATTTTTTTCGGGAATTTAAATGCGGATTTTTTTTCCGTTTTATTTTAATATTTTTAGTTCTATTGTAAAATTGAACGTTGAAATTTGTTTAAAAAAAAAAATCGAGGAAATCGTTAATTTGATTTATAAACGTGAAATTACCTGAATAATTTGGTGATTGGCGAAAGATTACTAGAAGCTAGCAGAAAGAATCCCCAAAGTTCAGTAGTGGCTGCTGAAAAATTGCTGGAAGATTGTAGAAAGTTTCCCAAAAGTTTGAAAAACTTGAAATAACGATTGCTGGAAAATTGTCCAAAGATTGTAGAAGGTTGCAAAAGTTTTCCAAAAATTTACTAAAGCCTTCGGTGAACGTTTCTGAAGAATTCTTGGAAGATTGCAGAAAGATTGCAAAACGCCCATTCGCAATTTTCTGGTAATCTTTCGACAAACTTCCGAAAATTTTCTCACAATTTCCAAAGACATTCACCAAAAGCTTCAGCAAACTTTTAAAAAAACTTTCGGCAATCTTCTAGAAATCTTTCAGCAACTGTAACTAAACGTTCGAGTAAACTTTTGAAAAACGTTTGATAAACTTCGAGCATTCCTCTTACAATTTTTCAGAAATTCTCCAGAAAGTTTACCAGAAATTTAAGCAAAAAATTCAGAAAAACTTTCTGCTACATGCCAGTAGTCTTCAGACAATCTTCAAGAAATTCTCCAGCGCGCAGAAATGATCAATTATAGCATTTTTTTGATCAATTTTGAAGTTCATTGACATATTAAGCGCAGAAAAAAATAATAAAATTGATGAAGTATCAAAATTGAAAAATCGAAATATAAAGTCGAGGTATTGAAATCGAAAAATCAAAATCGAAACGTAAAAATCGAATTATCAAAGTTGAATTACCAAAATTGAAATATTAAAATAGAAACTTAAAAATTAAAACTGAAGTATCAAATTAGGCTACCTCGATCACAGTTGAAATATCAAAATCGAAACGTAAAAATCGAGTTATCGAAATCAAATAATCGAAATCGAACTATCAAAATCAAATCATCAGAATTGAAATGTAAAAATAAAAATCTCCTGACGGAAGCCTCAAGATCGAATTATCAAAGTCGAATTACCAAAAACGAAATTGAAAAATTAAAACATCGAATTAGACTACATCGATTATAATCGAGATATCAAAATCGAAACGTAAAAATCGAGTTATCGAAATCGAATTCATGAAATCGAATAATCGAAATCGAACCATCAACCTCAAATCACCAGAATTGAAATGGAAAAATAAAACTCTCCAGATGGAAGCCTCAAGATCGAATTATCAAAGTCGAATTATCAAAATCGAAATATTAAAATCGAAATGTTGAAATCGAATTGAAATATCAAAAATCGAAATCAAATATCGAACATTAAAATTGAGATATCGAAAATCGAAACTATTTTTTTTGAAACTGATACATCAAAATCGAACATTGAATCCGGAATATCGAATACCGAAATCGAATTATTGAAATCGATACATCGAATCCGAAATACTCACAGACGAAGCATCAAAATTGAGCAATCGAAATCGAAATTACGAAATCGAATAATCGAAATCGAAACATCAAAATTAAATCATCAGAATTGAAATTTAAGGACGAAAAATCTCCAAATCGAAATAAAAATCGCGATATCAAAGTCGAATTATCATAATTGAATTATCGAAATCAGACATTTTAATGGCGAGAAATCGACATATTGGAATTATAATCAGATATTAAAACCGATTCATCCTTATTTCCCTTCAGTGGGTTTTAATCTACATTTTACATTCTCTCTTCACCCTTCACCTCATTAAATGAAAAATTACAAATTGAATAAAACAACTTTGACAATTTATTCGAGCGTGAAATGCAACGAAATCGATTTTTCTCCTCACTAAATTTTTTTTTTTCAAGATCTTTTCTAAACTGTTAAAAAAAATTGTTTACTCTACATGCAAAAACTTCAATTTTGAGTAAAAAATTGCGGAAAATAAATTTAAATAAGGTCTCTACGCTGCAATCGGCGGCTGTATCGTGTTCACATGCCGTAACTACATATTGCTGTTGGAACGTATAAACTGCACGAAAAATTATACTAAAAAAGGTATTAGATTATATTTTGAGACCTTTTTCCCAAGGACTTTACCTTTATCGATTCGAGGAAGATTTCGTGATATCGAAATTTCAACTTTACGACGCTCTTAGAACCTATTTCCATACTAGATTAATTTCATTATTAATAAAAAATTTTAAATAAATGAAAATTTATAAAAATTCATCGCTTTAGAAATTCGTAAATATGCGATGCGCAAATTAAAATGAAACGGAAATAAAATAAGGTTACAACGATGGTGAATTATTTCCTATAGGACGAATCATTAAGAATTCTTAAAAAAAACCACTTCATTAATACGAGGAGAAAAAATGGTGAAAAATTTCCACCATTAGAAATTACGTTTTCTATGCAAATCATAAAAGTAGGATCGGATCGAATTGAAAAATCATGAATATTTAAATTTCTCGCAATTTTTCTACACATCCCTTCTGCTTTTATGCACAAAAAAGGAAAGAAAAAATGACAATTTTCTCGTTTGAATTCTCCCCTAAAGAATTTAGCTCTACATTATACGTATTTATAAAACGTTAAAAACGCATAAATACATTTGAAAAAAAGGACCATGAAAACGATTAAAAGATGATATACGAATCGCGTTTACAAATCGTCTCGAAAGAAAATTGTTACATTATTAACGATTTCGGAACGTTGCATGCGAACTCATCAAATGAGGCGGCAACACAGCAAACAATTTCGTTCGAGTTAATAATTAGAATCCGAATAAGTTATACCACGCGCGAACACGACTGCGAGAGCGTGTAAAGGAAACAAATGAGTTTATTTTAGAACCGAGTGAGAGGAACCAGAGGTGATGGAAAATGAGCAACGAAGAGAGAATGCAAACAAGTAATGAATAAGAAGTAGCAAATCCGATTTAAGTTGTAAAAATAAGCAACAAATGTTATAGCTAAATTCTAGTGACGTGCAATTTTCACAATAAGACAAATGATATCATTTTTCACACCCTGAGTACTATACGTTTTCTCGATTGAATACCATCCTATATATTCGATCTTTGATGTCCTATTTTCTCCTATTCTTTTCAATTTCGCGACGAGAATTTGTCTGAAAAGAAACCAAATTTATATCCAGCCTCATTCCACGTATCGGTGAATTTTTACAGCCTTAGAATTTCACTTCGTTTCACGGTTAATTTATATACACGAACGTTAAATTGTCGACGAAAATACGCTTTTAATTATCCTCGCGTTTCGAATCAACTGGTAAAAAAAAAAAGTAACACGAGGTAAAAACGTGAAAAATTATAAAATCGAATCGTTGGCCCGGGAGTTCTATTGAAAAAAAAAAAACCTTAACGAGAACACTCGATCCACGTGTATAACGTTGTTATTTTTTAATTTTTTTTTTAATACACGATCGTTTTTTTCATAATTTACCAACCTCTTTACGTTTAATCTTTACTCGTTCAATTTCCAACTATTTTCCCCAACTCTTGTGAAATGCCGCAGGTGTTAATTTTTTCTATATAAATCAGCTCCGTATAAAGTTTTGATGTGTTGTTCATGCGAAAAAAATGTTTCGTAGGCTTTTCCATCCTTTTGTCGAGTTTATTAGTTTTGGCACGTGTGCCGAAGTTTTGTGAAATTTCACGCGTACCTACGAATATTTCACACTATGTAAAATTTTTTAAACTAAAAAAATATTTTACTTTTGAAGGTACTTAAATTGCGAGCTCGTGCGTTGAGCTTTTCCCCGCATTTGCACATATAAAAAGTCGTACTAAGTGTCGTTCAGAACCGTGTAATCGATAGTAAAGATTTCTGCTTTTTTTTCCTCCTTCGCCCATAAATAAGCCCTCAAAACATATCATGTATTATTTTTTCATTATCCGAAAATCCGGTCGTAAACTACAAGTTTCAAAAATGACATTACGGTTTTAAGTTTCTCGCGACACGAATATCGTTCATCAACGAGATAGCTTTGGTAAATTTATGCCACAAGAAAAATAATTTCATGCTGTAAATAAAATCAATCCCGCGATTTCATCAAGTTGCCAAAATCTCGAGGGTTCGTTTATGTGATAAAATCACCGATATTTTTTCAAAACGATTACTTCGCTTTGAAAACCTCTTTGTTTATTCGAGCAACATAAATACCCAAACGATTTCGTTTCGCTAATTATTCGTTTCACTCAATTCGTCAATTCGAGTATTTTTCCGTATAAATAAAATATCGAGCATCATCGAACGAAACCATAAAAGAATAACTTTTAGAACGCAATAAAAAATGATAAACGATATGAAATGAATTTTAAAACATTTCCTTCGCACGGTAATATTTTCCAAATAATAACAATAAACCTAAAAGAATTAATTCGGCGAAAAAAAAAATTCACGAAGTTTCTCCCAATTGAAAATTTTCGCGAAACTACTCGTAAGCAGTTTGAAACAAGTTTCGAGAAAAATTCACGTTTCTTCGACGAAAAATATACCCGATTTTTCCCTCTTTCGGCATTTGAAGTTGCAATTATTCCGCGACACGAATTTTGGCCGGTATCGTTGGGAATTCTAATTTTTCAATTTTTTTTTATGGCAGATTTAAATCAACTTTTGGCACAGAATGTTTCGTTTTAGGATTCGGAGTTTTGTATCCATTCGCTATATATTTTCGTGAAAATATTTCACGATATTTGTCGAATCGCGATATTAATTATGTTCGAGTCATCATAGTACGACAAATTACCAGAATCGAGATTCATTCGAGTATCTATGGGAGTTTTCGTTCTTTTTAAATTAAATTATCGAGCGTAAAATTCCATTCGATTATAAATCAAATGAACATATTTACGTAATTCGTTAATTTACCAAATTTTCATAGACGACTCGATCGTATTTCATGTGTTATTGCGATTTAATCGCAATTCGATAAATTTTACGCATTTTTATAATCAAACTACATATTTCAATATAGCTACACTTTGATCAACATAAATGATAAACATAAAATAAAGCTTCATTTCGCAAAGTCGGTTCATTTTAATTAGACTAAGGAAGGGAGCAGGACAAAAAGAAAGAAGCGGCGTGAGTCTCCTTTACGTCTGAATTATGGAACAGATTTTCTTGAAAAAATGTTCAATATTTACTCAAAATTGCATAAAAACAATTAAAATGTAGTTAAAATACCTCAAAATTGATCAAAATTTGTTTAAAATTGATTAAAATTGCAAAAATTGACAGTACAATGATAAAATTGTTAGAAATTGCTCAATATTTACTCAAAATTTCATGAAAACTTAAAATGTAAAAATGATTAAAGTTGATTAGTGTTCTCTCAAAAGTGCACAAAAGTTGTGCAAAACGATTAAATTAACAAGAAAGGCTATAGGCAGATAAGCATAAGCGATCTGCCTCAGGATTCAGATTTTGATGATATTTGGGTATTAGGTGGGTACCATCGAGATTCGAGAAACTTTCATGACCAAAATTTCAGCTCCCCCCTGCCCCGAAATTTTATTACACGTTAGACCCTTACAAGGGCCTTCCATGAAAAAATCAACAACCCCCCACTCCAATTTTTTTCCCTTCAAACAGACGTTTTAGACTTTATTTATTTTTTTTAAGTGTCTATATCACTCGGCAAAACTTTCAAATTTCATTTCTTCGATGTATTTTTGACCTCAGAAATGTCATATATTTTTTTCAACATTTTCCTCCACGGGGCCGAGGTCAAAATTTTATTTGCGCAAAAACAAAGGTTGCTCCTCTCAAACCTCTATTAACTATACCACGTTTAGTGTTACAGGCTGCATTGTTGCTTGCCAAACTTATGACTCGTGTTAAAGATAATCTTGATATTAATTCTGCAAATATGTATGCCTTTTCTGATTCAACTATTGTATTAAGTTGGTTAAAATTACCCATAAATGTATTAAAAACGTATGTATCTAATCGCGAAGATAAGATTGTAAAACTTGTGGCTATTTGGAACTATGTTGACACTAAATCAAACCCCGCAGACTTAGCTACGCGAGGTCTCAATGTGATTGATTTCTTCGAAAAAAGGAACCCATTATGGTCAAATGGGCTGAAATGATTAGAAATTAACATTAAAGAGTGTTTGAGCACTCAAATCATTGTATCTAAAGATATAGTATTATCAGAAAATGCGTTCGCTGAAAATAGCCTTTGTAGGATGTGTCATCGAAGGTTCAAAATATTTTTAGAGAAATTCTTCTAAAGCATTTGTAAGCAGCAAATCTGGAGGATTTGTATATCAAAACGAACATGACCATGTGACTATTTCTCAGATAAAACTAGTTTTTGCAAAAATGCGAGCAAGAAAACTGATTATCCTGTAAACAATATCCTTCTTGTAAAAACAATGAACATATCGCTGACATTGTCGTTTTTTCGAGAATTTGCAAACAAAAGAGCTCATCACGCTAATTCAAAAGCGAAATCTGCAACGGTAAACGCAACGCGTGAAATACAATGAACTGGTTCGCAACGTCGCTCTTATCTCTCGCGAGGGTTGATTTGTTCGTCAGTTCAGTTTTCGAAGCCTTTCGACTGTCATCTCTTCTTTTGCGATTCGCGATTTTTTTCGTGTTCGCTGTTTATCGAACGTTATTGCGATATTTTTTCACTGCGAGTATTTCAAGCGAAATCGGTTAGTTGGTGATTTTTTCTAAACATTTTTACATTTCTATCGGTGAGTTGATGTTTGTACTTTTTAAAATTATTTTTGTATTTTTATTATTTCAATTTTTTCAATTCGTTTTGCTATTTAATGTTTTTATATCATCATATCATCATCATAATATACAGCTACAAGCAAAAAAGTTCATGACTTTTTCATTCAGCCCCTATTATAGTTAGGAAGCCAATTTTTTTTTAAACGAGAGCTCTTGATCTACACTCGATGCGAAAAATATAGCGAAGGGTAAATTGTGATTTTAAAAGCCCCAAATTTTGGGGGAGGGGGAGATACCGAAATTAAGTTATAAAAATTCTGAAATAGTACTTTTCTTTAAATCGTATTTAACCTCCAAATCCAAAATTTGAACCATTGTTTAGTCCCATAGAAGGGGAGTTATCCTCCAAAAACCAAAATTAAAAATTTTTACTTTTATGAGAATTGAAATACTAAGGCACGAAGATTAACGAAAGTACCCGAAATGGGAATAGCCTAACACGCAGTTTCTCACTGATGATCGTTTCATTTTCGTTTTTATGATGCCATATCTAATCTAATCCAAGTGATAAAGAAGTGTGATACAGTAGATAAAGTGTGTTGTAATAAGTAAAAATAAATCGTCAAAATATAGTTTACTAGTTTTTGATCAGTTATATGTGATTCGTAAATTGTTTTCTACCAACAGAATCATAGAAAGATGGATGATAAACTTATAAGACTATGTACGTCATTCTACTCAATTGGGTGCCTTAAATTTGGCCAATTCACACTAAAAAGTGGAGCCGAATCGAGTCATTACATCGATCTTCGTCTCATCATTTCTCATCCTTCTATATTGGTAAGGCTACCTTTTATCTTGCATTTTATTTCATAACATACAGTATATCTTTCAAAGAAATCATTATCCTCAGAATGATTTATGCTCCGCGCTTCACGAACGTTTGCTGGAAGAAAAAGTGGATTATGATAATATTTGTGGAGTACCCTATACAGCTCTTCCTATGGCTACATTGGTGGCTATTAAAAGTGGAAAACCCATGGTTATGCGTCGTAAAGAAGCGAAATCCTATGGTACAAAGCAACTAATTGAAGGTACTTTTCAAAAAGGAGACCAATGTATTATTATTGAAGACATAATATCAACCGGATCTAGTATATTAGAGACCATCGCTGTAAGTGCAAGATTTCTCATATTAGTCTATTTCGTAAATGATGAAAGCTAATTAGTTTTCTAATTCGTCAATTAGGTATTATTTACTTGATGATTCAGCTGGAATACAAATTCTTCATTATTAAGCAGGTTTAAGTTGATGTGTTTCGTTCGTGTGTTTAGTTTGCTTTTAAACGATTTTTTTCCTTTGTCTTGCATTTTATGAATTTTTGCGTTGTGTTGTATTTACTAACATTACTTGATGTATTTTGATCTACGTTGTTATAAAAAAATTCATTTTATGAAACTGATTTCGATTAATTACAGGATGTCGAAAGTGCCGGATTAGTGGTCAAAAATGTTATCGTAGTTTTTAATCGCGAGGAAGGTGGAGTAGCAAATGTACAGAACCGAGGATATAACGTGATCTCTTTGTTCTCCCTGACCAAGGTTTTGTATTAGTTACATTTTTTTCACGTATCATTTGCCAAAATAATAATTAGTAAAGTTGGGTAATTTTTAGGTTGTTGATGCTTTAAGGAGTAAAGGTGTTCTATCCGCAGAAACGGCTCAAAAAGTTTTCGGGCAAATAAAAACGAATGCTTCTGTGACAAAAGAAAAATGTTGGTTTATTAACCCAATCAATCATTTAAATAGTATTTCTTTTTAATTGATTGTTTTTTCGCCGCAGTAAATCGCACGCAGTTGACGTTTGAAAGTCGTGTAAAACATTGTAAGTCAACCGCTGCATCCAGATTATTTGCGATTATGGCTGAGAAGAAGACAAATTTATGTGTTGCTGCTGATATTACCGATATGAATGCTTTATTGAAGTTAGCCGACGAAGTTGGTCCTCATGTTTGCATTTTCAAAGTACATATTGATATAGTAAATCACGTTACTGAGAAGCAGTTGCAAAAATTAAGGGACAAAGCTGCTCGTTATAACTTTGTAATCATGGAAGATAGGTAGTGTAACTAATTCAATTAAAAAATAACATTTAAAATACTTGTTTCATTTTTTTGATTAATTTTTGTTTTAGAAAACTTGCGGATATTGGTAACACTGTTCAATTACAGTTTAATCAAATTTCTAAATGGGCGGATTTGGTAACAGTTCATTCATTGCCCGGGTTCGGTGTTCTCGAGGGTATACAAAACGCTGAAACCTTTCATGAAAACTTCGGCGTCTTTTTAATCGCTGAATTGAGCTGTAGTCAAAATTTGATCACAGCAGATTACACTAAAAGTAAAAATCATTACTATCATGCTTATAAATATTGTAATCTTAATCTTATACTCGATTATTCAATGCAGAAACTGTAACTTTGGCTGAGAAATATCCGGATGTAGTAATCGGAATGGTATGCCAGTTTCCATCAGTAGTTACCCAACCTGGATTGATTCAACTAACCCCAGGAGTTAATTTAGAAGAAAGTGTAAAAAGTGACAAGTTAGGTCAACAGTATAACACGCCTGAAATCGTAGTTACCAATAGAGGAGCTGATATTGCTGTGGTAGGTAGAGCGATCATAGCTGCTCAGAATCCTGCCAAAATGGCCGAGGAATATAAAAAACAATTATGGAACGCGTATTTGGCTCGGATCAAGTAATTTCTTCATTTTATGCAACCATTTTATAAAAATGTTACTTATGTTACCATTGTTATTATTTTTTTCAAATACATATCGTGTGATTTTAAAAGTTATTTTAGTTTTACATTCACTCTGAAAAAAAAAATAGAAAGACGCGTGTAAAAATTTTTAATATTAGATTTTTATCGAAAATATATCTGTATGATGGGAATAATCTTATAAAAATTAGTTTTTATTTTATGGTTTTGGTTTTCACAGAACCATCCGCATTTCGTGGTAAATGATGCAACTCTGACCATGCAGTTTTAAAATTTGCTCTAGAAGGCGTTGTAGGACTGATGAAATGCATTTGTACAAAACGATTTTGATCGGTTGTCAATTTTGGAGTAAGTTCTCCCATAGTTATGATTCTAAATCCCTTTAGAGCGGCGCTTACATTATGTCCACAAACGGTTAAAAATGTTCTCTTCATCGAAGATAAATGTATCTCTAAATGACCATCTTGACAATCCCCCGAGACGAATTTAATTTTTTCGAAATGCAGCGACAAGTCGTGATTTCTGTTTACTTGGATATCCCATACAACACTGGCGAGGCCAGCTATGTGCCCGGTGTGCACCGGCACACCTGTTCAAACTTCAAAAAAAAAATGTATTTCAATAACTAAAATACTGAAAATAAATAAAATATTCCACCTTTTTAATAGAATAATTATGGAATAAGAGTAAGGCAGTGTTAACGTGCTGTTCTGAACGTTTTTCACTGCTAATTTTCAACCAGTTGGTAACATTGCAACAAAACTGCCGAAATGCCGAGTGCGACAGTAAATCGAAATCTCAAAATAGCAACGCTGATATCCTACATGATAACATCCAGATTCATAATCTACTACCTGAATTGGTTATTTTTGAATGGTGAACCTGTTACTTTAGTGTTCTCACCTGTATTGTAGAGGATTACCTGTCTTTGCATCTATGTAATGATCTAAACACGAGTATCTTTATGCTCTGTTCGCTACTCCACAGGCTTTGCAACTACTTTGATACCTTTGACCAATACCAACACCACTCATAAGGTATAATTATCTGGATATTTAATTTAATCCAGTTTACGGTAACATATCCTTCAATTTCAGTTGTGAATTGTCATTGTATGTACGTTACTCATAAAATTTTTTGAGAAAGAAAAATTCGAAAAAAAATATGCTGAAAAATTTTTTTGATTGGAGGGTATACATATACCATGTATATATGTAACAAAAAAAAAAAAAAAATGGCACACCTGTTCAAAGTGCCTGGCTTCGCCAGTGCCATACAATGAATACTTCGAGGAGTTTCGATAAATCCTAATGCTTCAAAATATGAAAAATGAAGCTCTCTTTCATTTGCTGGTTG
Source organism: Maconellicoccus hirsutus (assembly GCA_003261595.1). Lineage (NCBI taxonomy): Eukaryota > Metazoa > Arthropoda > Insecta > Hemiptera > Pseudococcidae > Maconellicoccus > Maconellicoccus hirsutus. Next base: position 8,504 of record QBDW01002596.1, on the reverse strand, counting down.
TAAATTGCTGGACCACAAAGTAGACCATGAACGAATTTGTATGTCGATTCAAACGAAGAGAAATTGGCTTTGAAATAATTAGCTGCGGAGTAAGAGGGGTCAATTTGCATTACTAATGAAGCACTTCCTGTGATAGATGTGAATGTCGTCCTTTTAGTGACTCTCTCTGTGCCATTTGTGCATAAACAAACTGATTTAGGTGAATTTCCTTCAAATAAGTACATTGCTTTCATTCGGTGCTAATGTTGGTTCTCATATGATCAGTTTATCCAGTTTATCTGACCAACAATTTGCGCAAGACGCCGTTCAATAAGGATGAGGCTGAAAATTAAGTTGATAATTTTTTTTTCAACTTGTGTATCGTTAAAAATCGTGATTACTTTAAAGTGTGCTATAGTACATGGGATGGGTAAACTTTCGCAAAACTTCGACGTTTCTCCAGTTACCATGTTGTCATCAGGACGTATTCGTATTTGTTAACCGATCATGTCGATATTCACGCTGCGATAAGGCACTTTTAAGACTTACTTGCCTACTAAGATGAGCAATTACCTATCATCAGGTCCAGTGCGTATTTTAGGACCATTCTTTCTTAGACAGCTTTTGGAACGTTGTGGAGTACGGTTGTAGATTTTATGTTCATTCATCTTTACACTAAAGATGACAAGATTTACCTAATATATTTTTTTTTTATTTATTTTTTTTTAAATTTATAATTCCAGAAATCTTTTATTTGAACCTATAGTATTTTTATAATGTTAAAATGGTGCAATCGAAGAGCAATAACTGTTTCTCGAGCTCACATTAAGTTGTTAATAAATTACTGTGAAGTGCATTCAATGGTGTCGTGTTATTGTTCAATTTACCAAAAGCAACCTCACATCTTCCAACTTACCTGGAATGGTTGTCGCACTCCGATTCAAATGAGTTGTAAAAGCAAGAATTACCAAAGCAAATAAGCAAGTCAAGTGAACTAAGCGTTTATTCTGGTAAAGTAAAATCAACAAAAGGTGGTAACATGCAGTTTTTACATGCTTCTAACAACTAAGTAGGCACATCCTATTTTAAGTCGTGATGCAGCCGTACAAGATGACCTTGTAAATAATGTATGGTGTCGCCGTTTGGTATCACCTATCAAGATATTTATAAATAATTTTAAGCAATGCCACCGTATTCAGATCCACCGAACTCCTATCCCTTCTCACAAAATTTCTCTTCTGACAAAACCCTCAGTTTATTTGGTGTCTCCCTAACAAAATTCTAATTTCAGGATCAAGGGTTTCTTATGTCTGTGTCCTGAGGAATCCTCTTCCTCTTCCTTTGTCTTTCCTCAAAGTCGACTCCCACTTCCCCCACTCTCCTTTTTTTAGTTAGTTTATCCTGATCCTAGAGGTCTTCTCTATCTGGCTCGTTTCAACAATACGTACAAAGTCTCTCCGCAAAAGTCGAGACAAATTATTCTCTATGGAAGGCTGCTAAAAATCTCAAGCGCCCCAATAAAATTTCTCCGCCAATCAGGAAACTAGACGGTGGCTGGGCTCGTTCTGAAGAGGAGAGGGTGGAGGTGTTTGCTGATCACCTTGCTGACGTATAATTGCTCCTAACAGCTCGAAATCCGTACACGTAGATTTTGCACTACGCAGTCACAGCTACCAGCCAACCCGTATCGGAGGAGAAATTATACCTTATGCTCAAACGGTGAAATACCTAGGTATGCACATTGACAAACGACTCAATTGGAGCCATCACATACGCGAAAAGAAACTTCAGGTCAAGGCAAAGGTGCGGGAGCTGTACTGACTGATAGGATCCAAATCAGAGCTTAGCATAGAGTCTAAACGACTCCTATATGATTCGCAGAGCCTTGAATTAAATACGTGTATCGCATACGCGGAGGGTACCAATTTTAATTCGTTAAAATTTTTACTAGAAAATACCCAGTTACAGGTTTCATTTTTTATACCAGCTGTTTTTACATGTCCCGGCCAGTTACCAACATTAAAATGAAATCCGGTGTTTAATAAAGGACCTATGATATTGAAATTTTCATACTACATAAATAATTTAAAATAAAAAATTACGCTACATATATTAAATTACATCAGACTATTCGATTCATTTATTCACTCGTAATACAAAACTTTTACATTTCGTTTCATAAAAAAACAAATCCCGATAAGACCTATTTATTGACATTCGATTACGTTTTTCTTCTTCTTTATGCGTCACTTGTAACGAGTGTAACGTTTTTCCTTATAGTATGTTCCGAGATAGTTTTTTTTCCGCTGTGACTTCGATTTCGGATGGAAATGTATTCGTAATGTATCGTGTGACGTGGAATTTTAATGGGAATTTGGTTTGTGACGTCACTGACGTCGCGAACTTACGAAGTTGTAATTGTATTTCAACAACGGTTGAAAACGTTGCAAGGCGTTTCCACCACAGATTGTCCATGGTAGACGAATAATTATGAAAAATCGTCGAAATGTTTGATGTATAATTACGTTTACGAAATTCCAGCGAAAACGCGCATTGGCCGCAGGTGTGGAGGTCTTTCGTTGCCCTGGCCCTTTCATTAATCGTTCTTGCGTAATAAATGGCCCCTCAGGAGAGACAAACGACTAATTAAATTTTATACACGTAAAGCAATCGTTTCCTGATCATAATTCATCGTTGCCATCGGCCGGGCTTCAGTTGTTGTGGTCATTTGGTAGAAATTTTACCTCAAACTAGGTATTTTTTAAGGGTTTTGACATTTATTACGTAGGGCATCGAACCTAGTTACAAGAAAAGGATAAAGACTTATAAAGGCCTGAACTCTCGTGACATCGGAAATCTTTTAAGGTTATTTCATGTCAAATCAGCGTGAAATTGGAGGTCGTTGAATTTTTTTCCACATTTATGGAGGCCATCAAACGATGCCAAATGACGTGAAGCGAAGACCTTGGCGAATTTTTCATCTAGAGTTATGGTGATTAGATATTTCTCAAGAAGGCGGAAATTTCAAAATTTTAACTACAGACACGTCCAATTATATCATACTCGATGATTAAATTTTTTTGTTTTCGTTCAAATCGCAAAGTAGAACACGAGTATAATTTTTAGAAACAAAGGAAGTAATCCATCATGTTACATATATGAGAAATGAAAAGGAACAAAGAGAAGTGGGCTTTTTGGTGAAACCGAATTGGAAGTATAAGGTCTTAGTGTTTAAAGGCGTTTCAGATAGAATAACAATGATAAAAACTAAAAAAATTCAGCTTGCATACATACAAGTCCGCAACATAGTGTGACATTTTCATGTCAGTCTGTGACAATGATGTTCATCAGAGGACGTTATTTGACGTCACATGCTACTCGTAACCATGACACATCACCATAACCATGACTTGTTATCATAACATGTCATTAGACATGTCATAACATGCTACCACGGCATGATAACATGTTTTTGATGATCATGACATGTCACAATGACAATGATATGTCACCTATGACGTGTTGTGATGATATGAAAGCATCGTGGTCGTCACTCATAACCATGACACGTCACCATGACAACGACTTGTCATCTGCATGTTGTGATGACATGAAAATACGAAGGCAATTTCGTAGAATCATGTCACTTGACATGCTACCATAGCATGATCACATGTCACTCATGACCATTATACGTCACTGTAGCAGTATAAATTGCTGTTTACGTAGTTTTTATTGTATGTACGGAATACTCCTACTGCTACTTCGTCGCCTTCGCGTCCATCTTTTGGGGCTTCGCCTATGTTTGATACGAATGTAACATCGGTGATTCGTTTAAATGATATACCTTTGCCAAAGTTTGATGGATCGAATGACAATTTCCCTGACTGGTAAGTTATAATGGATTCGTCAGTGCAGTTGATCGAAATGATAGGTATGATGACACACAAAAGCAATACTTGTTAAACAGATGTATGATTGGTTCTACGGAAAGTTCGTTGAAGGATGTTGATACAGATGGTCAGTTGTACAGACCTACCTTAGATGGTTTACATCGTACCTATTTTAATCGTCGTAGAATTATCGCTGAACATTTCGCTTGTATTGTTGACCTACCTCAAATTAAGAATAATACGATTCCTGAAAGTGTGGATATGGTCAAACGATGTATACGGGGTATTAACGTGGCTGGAATCGATCTCAAGTCAGCTTCACCTTTAATTACCTTCCTCGTTGTTCGAAAGCTACCTGAAAAGTTCAGATCGGATTGGCATACCACCAACCATGACTATTCTTCATATCCGTCTTTTGATTCTCTGTTGCTACGTTCTTGATAAATCGGAGCTTCGCGTTCGAGTCATTAAGTTCTACCTATTCGTCAGGATTAGATAAAGTGCCGCCATCCAAAGAAGGAAAATCGAAAACCAAAGGTCGCAATCAGAGATCGAGTGAGAAGAAGACTGTCGCTACTGGTACTAGTCACCATGACAATTATCATCCATGACGTGATATGGTGATATGAAAAAATTATATTTTTTGTTAAACATGAATGCATGATGCATGACTCGTTTTGAGATGGAAAAATAATCACCTGACCTGTCGTTATACCACGACATCACGACATATCACCTTAATAGGTAATCATTCAGGTTACCATGACCTTCCATCATAAAATGATCATGACATATCACCAAGACATGATCATATGTCACTCACGACCATGACACTTGAACATTCCAATGACGTTCTGTGCTGTAGTATATGGGCTCAGTAAACTTTCGTAAAACTCCGATGTTTCTCCACTTACCATGTTGTCATCAGGACGCATTCGTATTTGCTAACCGATCATGTCGATATACATGCTGCGATAAGGCACTTTTAAGACTTATCTGCCCTCTAAGATAAGCAATCACCTATCATCAGGTCCAGTGCGTATTTTAGGACCATTCTTTTTTAGACAGCTTTTGGAACGTTGTAGAGTACAAGTTGTAGATTTTATGTTCATTCATCTTTATACTAAAAGATGACAAGATTTAATATATTTTTTTTTAAATTTATAATTCCACAAATCTTTTATTTGAACCTATAGTATTTTTATAATGTAGAAATGGTGCAATCGAAGAGCAATAACTATTTCTCGAGCTCACATTAAGTTGTTAATAAATTACTGTGAAGTGCATTCAGTGGTGTCGTGTTACTTTTCGATTTACCAAAAGCAACCTCACATCTTCCAACTTACCTGGAATGGTTATCGTACTCCGATTCAAATAAGTTGTAAAAGCAAGAATTATCAAAGCAAATAAGCAAGTCATGTGAACTAAGCGTTTACTCTGGTAAAGTAAAATCAACAAAAGGTGGTAACATACAGTTTTTACATGCTTCTAACAACTAAGTAGGCACATCCTATTTTAAGTCGTGATCCTTAAAAAGTCCCTGACTCTTTAATCAATGACCATTCGTGTTTAGCCTCACGACTACGATTCGGGGGGTGGACATAAACTACCCCGTATCTGAAGGCCCCTACACGTGTTCCCCCTCGTTAGTCTTAAGTCAGAAGAAAGGTTCGCGTTCTGTAACCTCCTGGAAGTAATGTCTAGTATTTATCTGGACTCATTAAGACAGTAAGCTATCGCGAGGCGAGCTGTAAGAAAAGCAAAATAATATCTCATAAGCGTTATAAGCCAAGTAAAATACATAACGTCTGGTGTACGTTAAAACAAGCCTAAAATGTTGTATTAATGACTAAGCTAACTTAAAATGAAAAAAAATAAAGAAAAACATGTCGCGTTATTAAAGAAATTCAGGAGGGTGAAACATAATAGAATTATGCATGGAAAATCAACTAAAGATAATAAACAGAATTGGTGTTACCACTTCCATAAATTCAAAAAAAATTATTTGAAACTTTGAAATTGCAAAAAAATATGATCCACACGAGCTGTAATTCTGAAAAAATTCTCAATTGTAGTTTACTTGATGTTAAATAACTATCAAAAAATTTTGATATTTTTTGATATTTTTCCACATTGTAAATTTTTCTTCATCTCGACCCTGTTTAAAAAATAAGTAATCAATTGCTACACTTTCAGGGGCTATCCTACCTATATACTTTTCGAAAATCAACTTTAGTTCGGCTTTAAACCGGATACTTCGGGATTCCCCTGTAATTTGTCCTCGGAAAAACCCCTTTAGTAGGAAACTTCTCAAAGGAAGACGCCTTTAAAGAACTAATTAATACTTTTTTCAACTGCGGTGACATAATCAATAGGTTCACGCTAAAATATGAGACCGGCAAACACCACCGTAATACGAATTTACAACGAGACGTCCTCAAAAGACTCGTACGTGCCAGGAAACACCGGTACACTTATAGATACAAAAAAGAAAACGTACGGCCTTTAATATACCAGAAAACCCATTCACGAGACTCAATACAAACTAGCGAAATTAGAAAAGAAACGTTACACCTTCGTTGTAAAGTTTCACGGATAAAGTATGCAACCACACGTACGCAAAAAATCGTTTAAACCGTAACACATGTGGTAAAATTAGAAATCCTGAGAATTTATGGATTACTATGAAATTTATCTCCATCTCTAAATAAAATTTCACGTTGAACGCAAAACGAAAAATTTCCCATGCATCCTAAATTTCGCGTAATGAAAGAAAAACCTTTCATATTTTAACGGTAAATAAAAATAAATCAACTCCGCGTGCAACGTATCTACACCCAAACACCAGGCATTTACTAACAACCCCCCCAACATTTCTCCACCATGACTTCCTAGTTCCTACTACCACGAAACCAATCAAGAAACATTTCGTACAAAGGCTTATTTTGCGCGATTAAATATTTCAACGTGTAAATAGGATTCGTCATTTGAGGAGGGAGAACCTCGTATCTGTTTCTCAATACCACCGATCATAATTCGTGACACATCCGAGACACCGCGGTCATTTAGTACACGTTATCTCGCTTTGTGTCGCTGAAGTGTGTAATGATCGCAGCGAGGAAATTCCGCTCCATAAACGCGTTATCGTCGCCGTACTCGTTGCGCAAATATTAATTAACAAAGTTTATTACGTACGAAATACGCATTTCAAAATTCACCAACCTGTAAATAGGTGTTCCCAAATCTTCGCGGTACCATAAAACCAGCACGATGTTATCTTCCTCGCGATGAGCACCTTCGGCGACGGAAATGTCACAAGGTAACCTTACGCTTTCCCCTAGTACGCCGCTAATTTGACTCACTGGAACTGTAAAATTAAAAAAACAAGGTTAAAACTTCGAAATTGACTATCAAGATTATGATTTTTCTTTTTACTGGAGTTTCAACTAAAATTGTGAAATATCGTGAAATCGTGTCAATTTTGAAGTATCTCTAACTGCGATTCTAACAGATGATCGTCGTTAATAAATCTTCGGAGGATTTGATCAAAATTGCTACCAAATTTAAAGGTGCATATAGACAACGAATTTGAATAGGCGCATTGACGAGCACCACGAGGATCCACAGTGGTGCCGAAAAGACATATTCTTGAGAGCGATACCTATCGGGGGGGGGACGCATGAAAATCACAATCTAACTATAAAATTACCCCTGAAATCACAATTCAAATTCATAATTACTCCCAAAATTGAAATACAACTTTGAAATAACTGCCCAAAATCACGAGTCGTCAATTCATCGGTGAAATTACCCCCCCCCCACCATAAAAAAACAATCAAAATCCGTCGATGTTCTAAATTACCTTCGAATGTTTTGATATCCACTTAAATCTAAAAAAAACTGCATATTCCTCGTTGTGTCGCAAAATTTATTACTTATGGCTAAAAAAAAGATGATGTTATTTGTGAAAATTGGGGGGTACATTCTGAAATGCTCTAGGAGATCTCGGAACTACTACGAGGATGTCTGGCGGCATATAGAGCAGAAAAACCATGAGCTTGGACATCTGATGAGGCTCCCTTTTCAGCTAATCTTGGCTAGTACTGCTGCTCCGCATGCCCCCAGCATCGGTACTTCCTTGGGTAATCTAACCTGCTACTACATCTACAAAGGACGCACAAAGGAACTGAAGGGAGACCAGAAGCAGACTTCCAAGTTAGTCGAGTATAAGTTCAATTTTTAATTTTTATTAATTAATTTAATTTTCTTACACGAAAGTTACAATTGTAAATTATATGCACCAGAAGTTTCTCTTTTGACTTTCAAAGTTATAAAGCTTCGAATTTATTCGCGAATGCGGAGAGTCAAATCTGACGCATCGTGGTAATGCAGCTCTCACAATGTGACAATGACTCACCTCATTAGACATTAATGCCAATGGAAAGACCTGAAAATTTTTTTCCAAATTTTAGAACCATTTTACCCATTGTTACTTTTAATTAGTCTTGTCTATAATTTTTTTCAGCGGGTTAATTTCATTAACAATTTAAAAAAATGAACTTTTTACTTTGAAATAGATAACATAATCGAATTTCTCATACAAACTCAGGTATGTACAAGTAACATTGCTTA
>QBDW01002593.1:0-12948 GCA_003261595.1 Maconellicoccus hirsutus | reverse complement strand
CTTCTTGAGATCTTGAAATTTAACCATCTCTTTTCTACGTTTGAAGAGTCTAGTTTTTATATTGTCTATCTCGTTCCCGTGTGTAGCTTCGTTACCTTTTAATACGACAACATCTAACACGACTATGAAGTATTGAAAACAAGAATAAACAAAACGAAACGGATAATATCAGACTACGATGACTACACTAAGCGATATCCGAAGATTTCCGAGCATTTCCGAATATATTTATCACTTGAAAAAACTAGTGGACTTTAACGCCTAGTCCATTGTTGTAACCTTTACAACCATCATGCTATTGGTCACACTGACGATACTGCGACGCGTTCTTTTCTATCCCCAAAAAGACATAATTCAACTGCAACTCAACATTCGCGAATCACCTTCACCAATGTCAAGCTCAATAGGCGTCACCTCGTGATTGGATACAACCTCTTTGTGTCTCTTGACATTCGCATTCACCTTGACAACTGTCCCACTATTTATCGTTTTAACGCATCAAACGCATTGTATCCTCCAAATGATCTATCCTCGGAGAATTACAAATTTTTTATCGCGTATGGCGATAAATAAAATTATATTGTGAATTTTTAAAAAGTTTATTTCTTTTATAATTTTATGTGTACTATATGCAATGTACACAATATTATAATTATAATTACAATTATGATAAATTTTATGAATCAAAAAAAAGAATTACGTATAAATCGAAAAATAAATTTTATACTTATTTACAATATAATTATAAGAAAAAGAAAATTAAAATATCAACAAATCTTATTCAAAATAAATGTATATATCGTATGAAGAAAGAAATTACATCGATGAAAAAAAACACATATTGAAAGAATATTTACTTCAAAAAAAGATCTCCCTAAATTTTTTACACGAAATGAAACGCGATATTAGATATAATAAAAATTTATACATTTAGAAAAGATATCTGAAAACTAATTTGAAAGTATGAAAAACAGAATTTCGGAGAACAAAAAATTCTAAATTTTACATACGTAATTACAAATGAATAAAACTATTTACCAATAATAATTTCGATTATCATTTGGTTAAATACAAAGATTCAAAATTACATTAAAAAAAGAAATAAAACAAAAAAAATTTTCAAATGTTGGAAATTCGCTTCCGGAAAAAATTACCTTTTAGGCGTAAAAAGATGACTGAAACTTTGGAGATAACGTTATTTTGAAAATGTATTTTTGGACAGAAAAAATTGATATTAAGATATCAATAAATCAAAAAATAAAAGAAAAATGTTGAAAAATCTCTATTCAGGGATAAATAATGCGTTCCTTTTGAGGAGGAAGTAGCCTTACAAAAGTGTTTTTTTTCTCAAGCGAAATGGTAACAAAATTTCAGCCATCATACATTTAACAACACTTTTAAAAATCGCCTCAAGCCTCAATTGCTGTACATGGCGAAAATTTAAAAAAAATAAATAAATAAAACAATAACAAAAAAATAACAAAATTATAACAAAATGAAAAATATTGAACAATTTGTTTAAAAAATGTTTCGACAAAATAAAAGAGCAGCAATATATGAAGTACTATACATAATTTTTCTACATGATTTACTAAAACTAAAAAATTTTTAACGTCACTTTTAATCAGTCAACAATTTCCCTCGTCATGCTCTCATATTAATTTAGACATTTCTCAAACAAATTGTCAGGTAATTTATTTGGCAAGAGATAATTCCTTTAGAAGGCAGCTTTTACAAATGCGCTGATGAAATCATATGCGCGTAAAATGCAATTTTATCTTCAGTCTTTTTACCGCATCGATTACACGTAAATGGATCAAGGTATCCGTGGTAACCCATATGCATGGTGAACATGATCTGATTACAGAAAGTAATTTCGCAAAAATGGCAATAAAAGGAGTTTTTCTTGGTTGATTTTTGGGCATCTATTTCACAATCGGTGGTCGATTGAGGTTTCTCTTCGACAGTATCTTGGACGATTTTGATGTTCGAGCAGACGAGATTTTTTAGGTAGTGTTCATCATCGGTGGTATGGAGGCGTTTTAATTTACACGCGACGCCTTTGCGACGATTTTTCACTACCGGAGTTATAGCATTGGTATCATGAGCATTGACGAGGGTTTGCGAGGAAACGCTCAAGTTCAGAGGAGCTTCTTCCACAGGAAGATGGATTTTACTCGCTGGTCTTTTATCGATGAGTTGATGATAGCTAGAGCCCGAAGGCGATACGGATCTTGGCTCTTCCAGACAAGTGTCCGGATGAAAAACGTCTTCGTCGTCGGAAGAATTTTCCGGTTTAACGGAGTCAATATTCGTACTATTCTCGTTATTGTTATTACTAAAAATTATATTATTGTTATTACAACTAGAAGGTGTGTTGTTATTGATATTCGTTATTTTAAGATTATTATTAATTGTATCGTCATGACTAGTTACATCGACAGATGCTTTTGCTTGTTCGGTGATAGCAGCAGCCGCGGCCGCGGCAGCGAATGGCGTATTTATGAACGCATTTGGCAATAAAGTGGTGCAAGGTAGATGCGAGTTTTCCGTAAAGAAGGCGTTATTTACACCCCATGGAAAGCTTGGGAAAGCGTTTAACGGTGGTACAGCCGGTTGAATTTGTTGTAATTGTGGTTGTTGCTGGAACTGTTGCGGTTGTTGCTGTTTCTGTTGTTGAAGACCATCTTGTTTTCTTGATTTTTGCTTCGGCCCTCGGCGATTACCATAAACATCGATAATTGGATTAGGGTTAGGGTTACCTTCCGAATCCAATACCATGCCAGGTTCGTGTCTGTACTTGCGCAAGTGAATTTTCAAGCTATGGCAATACTTCGTCCGATAGGCGCAGTTAGCGCAACGATACTGATACACGTTGCTGTGCGACTTGAGATGACTCTTAAGCATTGACTTATTCACGCACACGTACGGGCACTTATCGCATTTGTAGGGCTTCATACCTTGGTGATTCCATACGTGAAAATCCAAATGATGCTTGTATTCTGTCACAAAAGGGCATTCCGGGCATCGAAGGATTTTTTCCGGTTTCATGTGGATAGCGATGTGCAACCACGATTCTTGTTTACTCAATGTGCTGAAGTTACATTGACGGCATTTGTGAATCTTAGGTTTACTACTCGAACTGGAGCTGTTCTTGCCAGACCGATAATCGTCTTCTTGGAACGAGGACGGACTAGCTTGAGAGCTTTCGTTGTCGCTGTTTGAATATTCCATGCATTGTTGCATCATCCCGGATCCGCTGATTGGGAATAAATTCGAGGCGAGGTCTTCGCTGCCAGAGCTACGACTATTTTCCTGACGAGGGGAAAGGTTATCTGCTCCGTTTTCCGAGCTGTAGCAACTGTTGTCTTCGCCATTCTGCGGATAGAAGAAATGAAAAAAATTTTATTTCCAAAGAATGGTAAGTTGTGAGGTATTTATGATTAGTGTATTCAAGGAGAGGGGTCAAATTGGTGTTTTAGTACTGGCGGAGTCTTCGGGGATAAAAATGGACTCCTGGCAAATATTCTGGGACTCCTTAATTCGTGTACGAAACCTGCCAATTGATGTTTTAGTACTGGCGGAGTCTTCGGGGATAAAAATGGACTCATGGCAAATATTCTGGGACTCTTTAATTCGTGTACGAAACCTGCCAATTGAAGAAAGTAGAGAAAGATACGAGAAATGAATTCTAATTTCAAAAAATCAAGCATTTCAAAAAACAACAAATAAAAAAAAAACAATTAATTTTGCAATCAATTTCCATAAAATAATCTTACGGAAGGAAATGTAAAAATATTTCCCAGCCTCTTTTTCCTTGATTAATTCAACGTCTCCCGAATAAAATGAAAATAATGGAAATCGCTGCGAAAGCCTCTTTTAACAATTTCCATCGCCATTTGCTTTCGAAACCCCCATATAATTCATCAGGCTCCAAAACTCCTAAATGACTCATAAAATTACAAAAAAAAATAAGGGTAAAAAAACCCTCATAGTAGCCATTTTTAATTTAAAACCCGGGTATTTTTTTAATCCACCCTAATTGACGTCACCCCTATAACCGCATCTCCTTCAATAAAATACGATAAAAAGGCAGGGCTTTTTGAAAGACCGACAACGCACGAGGCTTTTCTAAGCTGCAAGTATCATCGAGTAAGATCGCATCATTGCGTTTCGCTCGTGTAATTCATTGAAGCGATCTCGTGCTCGGTGTTATTGGATCAATGGATCTACATTTACATATTGACTACGTGTGCGCATCCCCATAGCTCACCCTTGTTTTTTTTTATCTTTCATTTTTTTTTTACTAAAAAAGAGGAGAGAGACGTAAAAAATTCTAGAATCCTTTTTCGATGACCGTTTCCGGAATTGACACACCCGAAAAGATATTCGAGATTTGAATTCTGCCACCCACCGAGTATTCGAATCACAAACATTGTTTTTTTTTTACGTGGTTTAAAACAAACACCGAGTATTCTTACCTGCACGGGTGACGTAGGCCTTTGATCGTGAGCATTACAATTTATTTTATAATCCTGTTGGTTATTTTCCGTCGACGTTGTCTGTGGCGATTGTCTCCAATGAGCCTGATCCAAATTTTGTTGATTGAGTGCACCATTCGAAGCGTTAATGTTGCAAGCATTTAACGTCGATACGACCATCATCTGTTTCTATGGAAGAAAACGTAAATTAAGGGGAAAAATCGCTATTTGTCTTAAAAATAATCTTTTGGAATTGAACCAAATTTAAGATACCTTTTACCCTTTTCGAATCCATGTAATTATTACTTAGGTAATATGAAAGAAGGTGTACCCTTCGCAAGTGGGGCTATTTTTGGTTCGGAGATTTTTTTGGGAAACGTTAATGTGGCGAGCATCCATTACGTAGTTATGGTCGCCTGGATACGGGAATTTTATCATATTTTCAAATAAAGAAGCCAACTTTTCCAAAGTCTCTTTATTTTAACCATTGTAACGTAGACTTTTCTGTAATAGTCAGATTACATTGTAAGATAAAAGTAGGCCTAGGGGATTGAAGTTTCGCCATCTTCTCCATAAATTGAAAAATTGCGTAAATTCGTTAAAATTCCAAGGATTTGAGGGGAAAAGTCCAAATACAAGGACGTATTTATGACGAAGTTTCATGACAATTTTTTCAAAAAAAAAATCGAATAGCTATAAGGTATTTTTTTAAATAAAAAATTTTATAAAAATTTCGAATTTAGTTATAATTTATATTTAGGCGTTAAAAAAATGTTATATAATTTTCAAAGGAAATTCTAACAAATTGTTAGATTTTTTCAGAAGGCCTACAAAAAGTAACCTCGACTTCTGATGAGGTAAATTTTTCAAATAAATTCGTTATATTCGTTTTAAAATCTAATTGCAGCATTTTTTCATCCTTTGATTGATCATTTGATCGAGATATAATTTGCATCATTTAGTAGATGAAGATTGGGCATGATTTGAATATAAATAATATTGACCTTTTGGCACAAATCAAAGGGAGTGAATTGAGAGCGAAACCTTGAGAAGCTGTGAATAAGATTAACCTAATAAAAGAAGACGAAATTCTACTTTTTCCAATTTTGAGACCTTTAAAGTCTTAAAATCAACCAAACCTAATTTTTGAAGGCATTTTAAAGTAATAAGATTAATGAAAGACAAATGAATTCAAGAAAGCCTCAAAAAAGTGAAATTATGCATGCAAAATAAATAATATTTCAACCGAGGACCTCCGCCGGCCCCCTCAGGAAATTAGAAGATCAATTTCAACATTTCATTATTAAGGATTTCATCATGTTCTAATTTCACGAGATAAAAATTATATCAACCGAAAATAATTGTTCCGTAAACAAATATTCAAATAATTGCACCCTCGATCTTAATTTTCATCGAAGCTCATTTCGTAAATCGACTCGAGTAATCTTCCTTTTCGTCAATAACTGTTAGTTCAAAAGTGGACCGAATTTTTCAGGAGTTTTGCTTAGGCAAATTAATAAACACGAATCGCATGCTGAAGAAAAACATAGCGAAAAGATTGGCAAACGTCTTTGGAAAACGGTCTTGAGTAACATACAAAGGTTTCCAGCTGGGTCGTGTACTAGGAAAGATCGAACTTGATAAAATTGAGAGAGAAATACAATACAATCGACTAGATCTATCAATTCTCTCAAAAAATTTTTAAACAAACTGTTAAAAAACCGTATGAAAACCCCCAAACCATTTTAATTACTTTCACAGTAAACTTCCCTCGAACTAGATCGCACGAAATATCACAATAAATGCTTATTCATCATCATCCTTTGAATTTGCAAGTGGATTTCATTTATAAAAGCTTCCTCGTAGTCACATTAGGAGAACCATTGCGCCATAAACCCTTTCATTGAATGAATTTCGTCAATAATTTACCTTTCGTTGATATACCTTGTCCTATTCATGGTTTTAAACTTCGTGATACTAACTTCATTCATAAAATTCTGGATTATGTAAATATTAGCATTTCGTATCGATTTTTGTTCACATTTACCAAGTCAATCGTAATTTCAATTTTCAAATATTTGAGCATGTTCTAATGCATTAATCAATTATATTCTAATTAAATAAGCTATCAAAAGTATTTACGAAATTGTAAAAATAGTTATTCAATTTCAAATTCAATCACGCTCTAAAACTTTTCCAAATTCTTGTAAAATATTTTCTTTAAATCATAAAATAAATGTAGAATTCAACTTACATATTCGAGTGAAACTCAAGTCCTTGGAAGGTGGCCGAGAAACATCAGGTGAAACATCTGATCGCATTTACAATTTAATGCGAATGAGGGTTCATGAGAAACGACACGACGATATTAGTTTTAAAAAAGTAATAGTTACACGCGGAACCTAGTCCAAACTAGAAGTACACATACGTCAAACCTTTACGGTGAAATAACATGATTTAAAAACTTATTCGATCATAGAACGAGCCGACAACTGTTCTTAGGCTTCGTTGAAAAACGGATCCGTTTAGAATATAAAAGCATCCCCTTCTCGGAACTAACCACTGTATTCTCTATGACCTACCCGAAAATATGCCCCCTCCACTTTAAGCCAACTGTGGCTCCACCCATTACGTCCATCACTCTTAGCTTCGGTACATTGTATTTATTAATACCCCTTTTTTGTCAACATTTTCATACAAAAAATACACGTTTGCCAAAAATAGCATTTTTTTGAGAAAATTCGAAAGTTACTCCGAATTATGAAATAACAATAAGTGTAACTAAATTCATGGAATTATTCTTCCTAATTGCATCCTATCTAGGTAATTCTAATTGTTAGGATCACTCAAAAAAAGAAAAGGAGCAGCACATTATGAAAATTACCACTATTTTTATTGTTTTTTAACGGTACTTCCGTTATTTTTTCAATAACCGCGAAATTTCAAAAATTTGAGAACTTCTCACGCATTGTTTCTTATTAATTCGAAGAAATTATGAAATCTCAATAAAACTGGTTTCATCATCAAAACATATTTTCTTATTCATTTTTCGCTATACTAGAGGAAATACATCTAATTATTCATTTGCAGGAAAAACCTCGATACAGTTTGTCGTAAAACCCTCTCCCCGCCAATGGTCCATTGGTAGTTTCGATATAATGTTCGGGATTTCTAAAGACGAAAATCTGCTCTGCGTGTCCGGCGTGGTCCTAGTGAGTCTACCATTTCTAAGGAATTTTTTTTTGAAGTCTCTTTTTTAGAACTCGGGAACGATTTTTTGTCTTCAAAGAACATTCGCGAAAGCATGGTGTGACGGAAATAAAAAAGAAAAACATTCGAGAAATCGATCTTCTTTTGTGAAGGATGCTGAATTTAAGAGAATGGGTTAGAGGATTCCAGTCTTTTTAAAAGGAACCAAAAAATAGATAATTTTCGGAGAATACGATTTTGACGTATCTTTGTCTGGCCGTTGTAGGTACACCTGCGAAAAATACCACGTTGTTGGTGCTCTCAACAAATCGTTTTCCCGTGATGATTTTTTAGCGAATTACTCAAACTAATCATTACGAGAGATTATTGAGTTGGATTTCAAAATATGATAGCTAAAGGACGCATTTTGGTTTGAAGGTGATTTTCAGTGCATGCAACTGCAACGGGTCAAATTCGCAAAATGACGTAAAAAAAAAGAAAAAAGAAAAAAGAAAAAAAAACACACTTCGACGTCGACGGGGATTGATCGGCTGACCGTCGCGCGACACGAGTAGAACCGAACCAGCGGTCTTTTCGCTTATAAAGTGTGTCGCGCGACGGTATTTAATGGCTGATCGATCAACCGATCGACGCCTTCGTGCCTTAATAAGCTTTCCTTATCTCTTCTTATTTCACCTCGCGAGAATCCCCCTTCCACAACAATTTCAGCATCCCTGAAAAAAAATTATCCAAAAGAAAATTTCACCCCTACTTCTTTAAAGTTTTGGCCCTCCCCTTGAAAAAATCCTGGTTAAGCTATTGCAACATCCCTCTCCCTCCTCATCACTTTTTCATCTTGATTTAAATTTGAGACATTTCTTTTTGGAAATGGGCCTCATATCTCTTCTCTTTTCCCTCGTCCTCATAATTTTCCTTTTGATGCGACATGACATATCAATATCAAAACTACAAGTAAATTTTTCCTTTGATTGCTGTTTTTTCATAAAAATAAATTTTCTCTTTTTGGTTTTTCCCTTCACTTTTTTTTATTGTTGTCTAATCACTAAGTTAATGTAGAAACTAATGATGTATTAGGCTATTAGATAAGTTGTTGAAATAGAGGCAACACTGCTAATAGAGGTATTTTGCATGAAAGTATATTACGTTCATGTAAAAACGACTTTTTTAGCATGAAACGTGACCTTTTTTTTAAAATTTTCTCCAGCTATTTAAAAACCTTCAAACGAACAAATTGAAGACAGCAATTCTATCTTAAAAAAATCACAATAATGAAAATTATTCCAAAAACTGGACAATTGATCACTACTTGTTTGAAAAAAATATACAACAACTGAAATGTTCGTGAAGAAATTCAGTTCATATTTCAGATATGTTAAAATGCGGTTGAAGCATTTTAAAAACAAAATACCTATTTTTTCAATTTCGATGTGTATTCAAACATTATTTTATGTTCTTAGTTGTTTTGAATTTTTCGTTAAATTATTAAACTTTTTATTTTTAGTTGGTTTGTAACGTGGTTTATTAGATGGCAAATGCAAGGAAGTGGAAAGGGTGGGATTTCCACTCCCCTACTCTCTAGAATTTCCTTCAAGTGTAGATCCGCACCTGGATTTTTTATAATTGATCAAAAATTAAAAAAAATACTATTTATTGTTAAAAAATTGTTAAAAAATGTTTTCACTGTTTTTTACAATATTTAAATTTTTTATAGTGGATAATTCTTTTTTAAGGCTATACTTCAAAGTGAAAACGACCGTAATGATTTGATCAAAGTTCTTCTCATTCGTGCATTCAACGCATCGCATGAAAAGAACGAATTTGATCAAATTTATGTCCCCCGACCCGCTCCTGTCTAAACTTTACTCCGCTTTTTCTCCTTAAATCTGCAATTTTTTTAAAATTTTTTTTTATGAATATGTTTAAAATTACTATAGAAGTGCAGCACATAGAAGTTTTTTTCAAAAAAGCTAGTGGTGTGGGCGGAGAAGAACCTACTGGAGAATAACCAAATTACCGCTCCTACTGGTAGTTTTTCTTTTCAACGATAACCGCGATACTAGCGGTTGTTTTTATAACCTACCTGCTATTTTAAATTTTTCAAAAATCGTTTTTCCTTTGTAAATTCCTGTAAATTACTAAATTTGTATCAAAAACATTAAATAAATTATACGGGCTCTGGCAAAAAGACATAATCAAGGATTTTATCGTTCATTTGCACGAACTGCAAACGAACTACAAAGCACAAAAATTAATGTAAATGTATGATTTGATTTTTTTCGGTTAACCGGTAGTTTTGAAAAATGACCGGTAGTTTCGCGGTTGTTTTTCAAAGGTGTTTTTTTCCTCTGGTAGTTAAAACTACCGATTATCCACACCTCTAAAAAAAGCTCTAGAAAATGTGTACTAGTTCAATCGCACTAATTCTGATATTACTCACTTGCCAGTCCATAAATCGAAAAAAGGGCAGTTATGCCGCACTCTCGAGTGGATTACCTCTCGTTAAAAAAAAATTAACGAAATCGATGTAATATTTCTGGAGAAAAAGCGGAGTAAAGTGGGGTACCTCAAATGTAAATACTAACGAGACTGTGAAGTATAGCCTTAATTCAATTAATTTCGTTAAATAATCAATATTCATAAAAAAATCGGCCATTTAAATTATTTATAAATCTACTAAAATTTTTTCGATATTTCATCCGAGTAATTATGTGCTTCCTCAGTGAAAAAAAAATACAAATAACCCAGAAACTCTTTCGACCTTGTCTTCGTTCATCCCTTGGCAAAAAAATCTTGACCTAGGTTCACATCAACGTGTACGAAACAGCTAGGAAACTTCGAAGAACCAGTTTCTCCAGACCTGAGTATTGTGATGACTATAATGCATATGTACAATGTGACCTAGTTTTAGATAACTTTTGACCTGATGAACTACTTTTTTAAGGGTGAGGTTATTGTTCATCGCGACACGACATTTCAAAGGATACTTTCACAAAGAAGAAAAAGTAGAAAGTCTTTTTTTCTTCAAAAAAAAAATACCCAACGACTATTCAAAAAATCGCGAAAGAAGACCACCAAATGGTGAAATTTACGCACCATTTCTGGAAGGTGTTTTTTCGCGGCTTTTGCGATCGAACACACGCAAATACACCGCGAAGACAGTTACGAAACTGTTTCGAATCTCGAGGAAGAAAATAGAAGAAAGAAAGCAAGTAAAATCGTATGAAACTATCCGACGAATGTTGATCCTTTAATACTTGTAGCTTCTCAAGAAATCAAGCCATAATTAATAGATGTTTCACGAAAGGTCGCAGTCAACAAGCAAACGTCACCGGAGTATTTCCCGAACACTTATCGTGTATTCGTAAATAAGCCAAAGACTGAGAACGAAAAAAAGTCTAAAAATACCGATATTCCTGTTCGAAGTCATTAATCGACATTAATTTATTACCACAAATGCGTAAATACGCTTTTACAAAATTCTTAATGACATTATCAGCCAAAAAATCAACCATAAAGAAGTAATAAATTTTTAATTTTTAGCCTATCGTATAATTTTTATTCGTCGCTTTTTTCTTATAGAAAAATTTCTTTTATTTTTATTACAAAAACAATAACGCGAGATTTTTAATATTTTTATTTTTTGCTTTTTGTAAAATTAACTTTCGGCTTGTGCAAAATCAAAGTATAAAATATAGAATTTTACGATTTACCAGGCGTTTACACGAGTCGTTATATTTTATTAGTTTTATTTTTTATATATCTTTTTTTTTGTCTTACTCGAGGCTTTTTCTTATTCGCAATACGACCACCCTTCTTTAGTCTTAAGGGTGACGCGGGGGCGGCGTGTAGGTGAATCGACCACTCCTCGATATAATTAAACCCCTTCGGAATAAAACTGCCTACATGCGCTCTATAAGCGAGACGCCATTTTCGTTTATTTTTTGCGTTCGATCGCATTTTTTTTTATAACGTAATAAAAAACTACCCTTTCCACTGGGCGTTATTCGACCAATGGCGTGACTTTATAAAATGTTCCTTTTTTTTTATCCCGTCGAGCGAAGAAGTTCGCGTTCGTGCCAACAATTTTCGCAATGTGTTCGTATTGTGGGGAAGATTTGAGCATGTGAGCGAGAAAAAAATTTTTGTGACCTTTTTTATTTATTATTTATTGTTGTTAAGTTATAAGAACAAAAGTGACTTATGTAAAACTTTCAATTGAATAAATTTTCAAAATTGAACCAGTATAAAATTAATTGAATTATTATAATAATTAATTGAAAATAAATTAAATTCAAAAATACAAAATTTCCCTTCTTTGGCACCTTTCTCAAAATGGCAAATTTTTGAAATTTGAAAATTATGAAATTTCTATTAAAAACAGAGAATTGCAAAAAATAAATCTTGAAAAATAATTTTAAATCGCCCAAAAGCTACTTTTCCCCTAATTTGGACCCGCTGAATCCGAAAATCGAATCAGCAAGCCTATCTGGAGCCAGGAACTTGCCGATGTTTAAATTGGAAAAATTTTAACAAAAGGAAGAAAAAAAAGTTGTAATTTAATCATTAAAATACGCAATTTTATTTGGTACCCAATACACGAGCTCATTGCAAATGTATCTTTTGCATCTCCTCCCCCTCTTGCCATGCTTGAAAATAGTCGTCGTATTTGGGAAAAAAGAACAGATCTCTCGCTGCCTGAAGATATAAGCAGAGCCATCTGGAAGAAAGGCAAAGGGGGCATTCTGCCCTGAGCTGAGTTTTTCTCAAAGTATTCGCAAAATTTTAATGTCATTTAATTAATGTGAACAATTTTTTTCCGTTGCTTTCCTTACATAAGTAAATATAATTTTTGTGGGTAATTTAACCCCCTTCCCTCTCCCCATCTGAAAATTCCATCTCTTATTCATTCTTTTATCCGTAAAATATGTGGACACTCAATTATACGGTAATCAGCTTGTTGCTTGTTGCCTTGTTTCATTTTAAGTATTATTGTGGAAATATGTTTTACTTCGATTTTCATGTTCATTTGTACAAATAATTTGAATAAAAAATTGTAAAATAATTGTTTCTTTTTTGCGTTCTCTTTTAAGAATTATTTACGCGATGAATATAGGCATTCTATTATTTCTATTCCCCCGACTAATATTCTATCTCAGGTATTTAAAAATATGGAAAAAAATTTATCCCTACGAAACGACGCACATTACGGAAACAGGACGAATTTACGAATCCCTGAATTAATACCCATACAAAGGTT
>QBDW01002592.1:0-20902 GCA_003261595.1 Maconellicoccus hirsutus | reverse complement strand
AAAAAGTTCCCCCCCCCCCCCAGTATTTCTAATACAAATAAAAAAATATATTTCATAATGTAGCGTGTCAGAAGCAACTTGTAGCATGTCTGTAGCGTAAGCTGATTTTTGAGGACATTTTCAAGCTGGTTTGCAAGCTAATTTTCAAGGCGGTTTGCAAGCTAATTTTCAAGCTTAATTTTGAGCTCATCTTTAAGCTGTTTTGGGTTGTTTTCGAACTTATTTTCAAGCTGGTTTTGGAGCTAATTTTCGTGCTTATTTCAAGCCTATTTTTAAGCTGGTTTCAAGCATATTTTCAAGCTAGTTTTTGAACGAATTTGAAAGCTTGAACTTGAGCTTATTTTCAAGCTGGTTTTTAAGCTTATTTTCGGATTATTTTGAAGCTGGTTTTCGGGCTTATTTTTAAACTGGTTTTGGAGATAATTTTCGAATTTATTCCAAACCTATTTTTAAGCTTATTTCAAAGCTTATTTTCAAGCTGGTTTTTAAGCTTATTTTCGGATTATTTTGAAG
Organism: Maconellicoccus hirsutus; assembly: GCA_003261595.1. Classification (NCBI taxonomy): domain Eukaryota; kingdom Metazoa; phylum Arthropoda; class Insecta; order Hemiptera; family Pseudococcidae; genus Maconellicoccus; species Maconellicoccus hirsutus. Next base: position 20,389 of record QBDW01002592.1, on the reverse strand, counting down.
CTGGTTTTCGGGCTTATTTTTAAACTGGTTTTGGAGATAATTTTCGAATTTATTCCAAACCTATTTTTAAGCTTATTTCAAAGCTTATTTTCAAGCTGGTTTTTAAGCTTATTTTCGGATTATTTTGAAGCTGGTTTTCGGGCTTATTTTTAAACTGGTTTTGGAGATAATTTTCGAATTTATTCCAAACCTATTTTTAAGCTTATTTCAAAGCTTATTTTCGAGCTGGTTTTCGAGCTAATCCTCAAAATGATTTAAAGCTCATTTTCAAGCTGCCTTTGAGCTTATCGTTAAGCTGGTTTTCGAGTTAATTTACAGGCTAATTTTTGAGCCGATTTCAAGTTGGTTTTTGAGCTTATTTTCGGATCATTTTTTGTGCGTATTTTAAAGCTGATTTTGAAGCTAATTTTCGAACTTATTTCAAGCATATCTTAAGGCTAATTTTTGGACGAATTTTAAAGCTTGATTTTAAGCTTGTTTTTAGGCTGGGTTTCAAGCTTATTTGAATGTTTATTTTTGAGGTTATTTCAAGCTGTTCTGATCTTATTTTTAAGCTGGTTTTCGAGTATATTTTCAAGCTGGTTTTAAGCTGATTTTTAAACATTTTCAAGCTTTATATTAAGCTTATTTCCAAGCTGGTTTTCTAGTATATTTTCAAGCTGGTTTTAAGCTAATTTTTATACTGGCTTTTGGGCGAATTTTCAAGGTTGACATTGAGCTTATTTTTAAGCTGGTTTTCGAGCTTATTTTCGGGTTATTTTCGAGATTATTTTTGTACTGGTTTTCGGAGCCAATTTTCGAGCTTATCTCAAGCTGAGCTTTGAGCTTATCTTAAGCTAATTTTCGAGCTGGTTTTCGAGCTAATTCCCAAACCGATTTCAAGCTTATTTTTAAGTCGGTTTTCGAGATTAATTTCAAGTTGGTTTTTGACCTTTAAACCAGCTTAAAAATTAGTATGAAACCTGCTTGATAATAAGTTTGAAAACTAATTCAAAAACAGGTGGGTTTGGGTTTAGGTTACGTTACGTTTGTTTACAGATGCGCTACAGACATACTACAAGCTGCTGCAGACAGGCTGCAAAGCGGTGCAAATTGATTTCCAAAATTTTGAATCTTTAGAGAAGACTAAACAACGTAGTAGACGAAAAATACGCGTCTCAGGTGTTAATTCCAAATCTCTTTGAAATTATGTGGGATCGATTTGGTATCGTGAGAATATATTACGATTAAATTTTTCATGTCTGAAGTACACCTTTCCACGAGTTACGGTGATTTCCCTGATTTTAAGGTGTTTTATGCAAAAGCCAAAATTCGCGCTCACAGTGGGCGATATCTGCGGAACTTGAAAAATCATATTTTCGACTAGAGGGTAATGCCGAGCAGAGGATGTGGTAAATTTTCAACCCATTTGCTCGATTATTCCTCAAGGCGAATTTTTCGTTTGTTCATGAATTTGTTTGGCGAAAAGCTGAAAATTTGGTTTTTGGGGGTTTTTCGACGTCCTCTTTCTCTAAGTATCCAAGTTTCGTAAAAATCCGAAATTCACACCTTCGACAGTTCCCTTGTTGGTTTTGATTTTGAATGAAAAAAGTATTTTCGGGTGTTTAAATTAAAAACGTTTGCATCGAGATTTTTTCCAATTTATCTTGGAAATGTGCAATTTTTATCATTTTTATAGGACGAGCTTGCGTAGAAATTTTAAAATGTTTTGAATTTCGCTGTGTTCGAAGTCGTCGTAGTAATTCGATTTAATTTCAGGGTAGATTATCGAAGCGATGGAATTAAAAGGGAAGCTCTAGCGGCCGAATTGAAGCATGTAATTTTCTCCTGTTTTGGATGCTCGTCGTGTGTACGTGTCGGCGAGAATTTCAGTCATTTTGCAAATTTATGGCCTCCAGTGGTGGCTCGTTTACTTTAATAATGACGAACGATACGATTACCGGTACGCGAAATCATTTGCAAAGGTATTCAAACCGGTTGATGGATTTGGGAAATAAATCGACTCGAAATATAGATAGGTATATTTATTTAATACGGCGAAATAATTTATTATACGTTAAGAAAGTTACGGCGGAAATATTTGCTACGTAGTTTTTCATTGTTGATCTGATGTAGGATCGTAGAGTACGCCGGAGGCGATGATTATATTATCTTTGTGATCCTGTACGAAAAACAAGAAAGGACGATCGACGGTGAACTTCTCGGTGACGGTGCGCGTCTGCACGGACGAAGCTGCGTTATAAACAAAAGAAAACCCACGTATATATGCCTTGTTTACGTTATGGACGCGGGGAATACGTTACGAAGGCGCGAAACGCGTACGTACCGGTTAAGAAATTAGGCGTTGCTGCGTCATTATCGATGTTTATGGTGACCAGTTGCACGATGTCGTCAACAAATAACCCGGAATCTTCGCTTATCGAATTGAAGTTGGCCTCTGACGTGAAAATTTTGTAAGCTCCGAGCTAAAAAGGTATAAAATTAGTTGGGTTTTTCCCGACGCGCCGCTTCATATCACGTACTTCATTGAGGGATTTCTTCAGGTAGCTGATGGTTTTGAATTCGAACGACGGCATGGAGATTTGTACATGGCGCGGTTCCAGTTTCGAGGCGATTTGCGGTAAATTGATCGCGTCTAGGTTGTCGAGCAACGTTGACAGGCCGTTTTTATCGTTCGGTACGATCACAACGAAGGAGTAACGTTCGCCCTGTGAAAAGAAATTGGTCAAGTGGCGAAACACGGAGCTGGTATGGTAATGGAGTTTTAGTTTGACGAATTTCACGACTTTTCGTAGATTCCGGATGTATATATTCGTGTTTTGGAAGTGACGTCAGCGAGACGAGATCTGGAATTTAGTTTTTTGAAATATTCATCGCATGGTGATGTGGGTTAATGCGAGAAATTGCATCTTGAAAGACGTCTTTCTTCTGGCCACGTCGAAAATGGAGGAATTGTGGTAAGAAGCGAAACAGGTTGCATAAGCGGGTTTTCAAAGGCGCGGAGCCCTTTGATGCAGAATTTTCGCCTCCGGGGTCAACTTGGCGAACTCATCGTCCTTCGGATTTTTTGTAAAAATTAATTAATTTCGATGGTGCGAGGAATTGGCTTTTTGATGTGTTGGAATTTGAAATTGAGGTGTTTTTTGTTTTGTCCAAGGTCATATATGTGCCACGTTGCGGTGAATTCGTGATGATTATTAATATAATGTACTAAAATAAATCATTCGGTTTGAATTCCAAATGATGGAATGATCGGAACAGTGTTGCCATGTTTTTTGATCGCCGGAGTATCGAATGAAAATTATTTTGTCACTTTTTTTCAATTGTTTGCAAAATGTATCGAGTTCGCTGAATTTTTGTAATCGATTTGATAAATTGTATTATTACATTGAAACAGTGTTACCCATTTCTAAGCCAGTAGTTGAAACACGTGGAATCAGTGTCGCCATTTTTTTTGAAATTGTGAATGTGCACAAAAATGGTAAAAACGTGTTTTTTATTGGTTTCTTATGAAATGATTTTTGCTTTTTGGAGTTAGACAAATAGCTTCTATAATATCTCAAATCAGTGTTGCCACATCTTGTATAAAAATTTCGAGTCATCAGAATAATGTTACTAATTTTAAATTTGTTTTTCAGAATTCTCGGGTAATATCAGTGTTGTTCATTTGGAAAATTTCGTGCCCGAATTACCAATCGACGTAGATGTCGTTTCGCTAAAATGGTAAAATGTGTCATCACTTGGATACAGTGTTACCAACTCGTGAGCTGATAGCTACAAGTAGAATCACTGTCGCCACTTCATTGAAGTTTGAAATGGGCGTAAATGGTAAAGACAATATTTTCAATTCGTTTATCATGCGACGGTTTTTTGCTTCAGTGTTGCCAACTTTGAATTTTTGACTTAAGGTAAATTGTATTGTTCATCATGTGTTGGCAGTTTGCCGCTATGGCTTTTGTGATATTTCAAATCAGTGTTGCCACGTTTTATGAAAAAATTTCGAGTTCATCGGAGTTGCGTTATTGATTTTAGTTTCGTTTTTTTTATTTCTTCAGAATTTTCGTGTCAAGTCAGTGTTGACCATTGGGAAAATGAATGCAGATACCTTGATATTTATGCCGATTTTCAAAATTCGTCGAAGGAAACTTCCAACGGACCGAAAGTGCTTTTAATTTTTTTTCTGATGGAAGCAGTGTTGCCAGTTTTCAAATTGTTAGTTTTTTTGTGATATTTAGTGTTATTATTTTGTAGTTTTTTGATTTTTCTCTTTAGAATTATGTTAAATTTGAAGACGTCTTGCAAAATTTGGAATTTCTTGGTTAAATTTATCGTCGTCTGAAACAGTGTTGCCAGTATTCTGCGCGTTTTTCATTCCAGACCTCACACGAATTGTTTATGCGATGTTGCCTTTTTTTTAAAGTAATTATTAGCAATTTATTTGCCAAAATTTATGATCAGTGTTGTCAAATTAATGATTTTTATGGTAAAATTGATTATCAGTGTTGCCATTTTGTAATTTTTAAGTAGTATTTTATGATTTGAAAACTTCTTTAACCGTTCGGTTTGTACAGTGTCGTTGTTTTTAGCGATTTTCTTGCTTTAATTGGTATTTATGCTTGGAAGCAGTGTTACCAATCAGTAATTATTGAGGAAATAGCGTATGAAGTTACGGCAAATAGCGAATATCGAATTATTGTAACATCAGTGTTGCCACTTTGTGATTCATTTACGTTATTTAATCTTTTTTTTGTTCTAGACGAGCCATTCGCTTCCGGTATTATTCTGAGTTATGTGAAATTTCGAAATTTTTAAGAAATCGTGAAGGGAAAAATATGGAAAACTATGTATCTCACCTTGTAAGGAATGAAGAAAGCGGTACTATTGAGCTCGGGCAACGGGCCGGAATTGAATTGACCAACGGTATACATCATCTTTGTTGGGACTCGTTCGCCGTTCGACAGATAAAACGTTTCGTTTCCTTGTTTTGATTGAAACGGAGTTTTCCACAAACCCTTGAAGTATAGGCCATTGAAGACGATCATCCTCGACAAGTGTTCTGTACCGGAGAAAAGCCAAAAATACCGAAATTCATATGTAAGCCGTAGCGTAATCTTGAATTAGCCATGAGTTACAATTTCAACGTACTCGTTATATTTCCTGTGTATAGGCGATTGGCCGATAATCCGGATAATTCGCTTTTCGAGGCGTTTTCCAGTTCAATGCCGAGGAACCGTTTGACCAATCTTTTGATTCGTTCGCGTCTGGTGGTATTTTCGAGTTGAGACGGGCTCGGCTCGGTTGGAGAATCTGTGGTCGGAGCATCGGTGGGGGTTTCTTCGTCGTCGGATAAAGGTCTCTCGACGCTTTTCACCTCGGTGAAGTAATTCTCGAGGAGGATTTTCTTGTAGGCTTCTTCGACGGTGAAATTCTTGTACACGTAGAAGTAATTCTTGAATTCGGGATTCGTCGAGGATTTATCCTGCAAGGAATAGCGGACGTGTTTTAGGAGGCGGAGAGAAAACGAAAATGGTCGAGTACCTGTAATCGTTCCAAGGTGTGTTTGTACGTTTGCCTAATTAAATTCACGTCATCTGGGTAATGGAGAATTTTGACGAGTTCTTGTTTGGTGACGTCTTCGGCTCCTTCGGCCAATAAACCCAAAATAACCGAGTATCCGAATGGCGAGAAGATGTAATTGGTTTCGTTTTGTTTTAGGTCCTGAAGGAATTACGAATGTGTGATTTTAAAATCGAAGAATACCAAAGCTAAGCGGGTATTTACCTTTAAGACGATTCTGGTGATATCGATGGCGGACTTTTGTATGAAATTTAACTCCACCGGAGATGCGCTCGGAGCGATGGCGGAGCCGGAAACGAGGTACGGAGCGAGTACGCAGCAAAGTGCTGAAAATGAGCGAAATTTTAAATCTTTTTTCAACTTGTTCGCAGGATAAAATGGATTACGAACCGATTACGTGAAACGCGCTGATTTTATACATGTTCGTCGAACACGTTGCGAAGAAAATGAAAAAAAAGGTATCGTATGGTGTTTTCCGCGTTCGAACTATCACAACCAAATGACACACTTCAGTTCGTTAACCGTCGCGATGGTAAACTGGTAATCAAGTTCAACGTACAGGTCAAAAAATTACGAGCCTTGTGTCTGGGGTCCACTCTTCGTATAATGATAACAGGATCTTGGAACGTATCGGTGTATGATCATCTCAACGGGTGACGAAGTGACTACTTTCTTACGTCTACATTTTTCTACTCCGTTCGCCTACCATGATTTGTAAACAAAGAAGCGATTAATTGTTCGTGGTTCATTGTTTTGGTAGAAACTCCGTTATATTTTGTTTTTATTATGTGCTTCGATTAGGTGAAAGGACCGAGTCCATGATTCGTGTATATTTCATTAGCAAAATAGGATCCGGCCCCCAAATTTGGAACCGTCGTATTGCCAGTGCTGTCGATTCGACAAGACAAAAGCTCGTAGTCTTCTATATAATTTTGGTCATGAGGGAAATTGAATTTGGAGCGACCTTCGTCCTTAAATTTGAGAAAACGTGTCAAAACAAATGTAAAATCTAGTCTCGTTACATTTTACTAGAAATTTCGAAGATTCGGTAAAATTAGTTTTTTTTTGTACAGTTCGCTCGATACTTAACGTAATCTCTAAAATACACGACACGTTTATTAATTAATACATTAAAAAATTAAGTTGTTTACGCGTACCTTAATTCGATACATTTACGTAGAAATTATATAATTTGCCTAAAAATACCAAATTGTACAAATTGTCGAATGTTCATAGGTTCGAAATCGTCGCAGCCGATGGAACAAGTACAAAGGTAATTTAAATAAGCACGGGTACTTGAAGTTCTCGGGTCAAGTAATAGGTCTTTTACACCTGATTAAATAAACTAGTATTAAGTTTATATCGGTACGCGATTCTTTGGACGAGAAAACCGGTTTTGAAACTTGGCAAAAATATGCTTCATTTTTTCTTCTTTTTTTTCCAACTCGTATCTAGAATTTTGTATTAGTATGTAAAATATTAATACGAGGAATTATGCTGTATCAAACGTGTATTCGCGAACGAAAAATTAATATTGTTCGATAATTATTCGACTACTATATCCTCGAATGTGTAGTAATGTATAATTTTTTTTCGAAGGTGTAATTTTCACTTCGAACGGCGAACGGAAAACGTATAATTTACAAGATTATTTATCGCGGGTCCTTTTTTTTTGCAATATTCGAATAAATCCTTCGTACAAGGTCGACGTAAATTCAAACGATACTGTGGTTCGCAAATAGGGAATTTTCATGTACGGAAATTGTTCTGTAAAAACGATATGGGGGTCGGAACCTTTTGAATGAGGTGTACCTCACGTGAAGGAATTGATATCTTGAACAGATATTGTTACCGTTTTGTGAATAGTAATTTTAATTTAGTATTGTGTCCATGTAGATGAAGGATGCAGATCGTAAATTAACTTATGAAGCAGTGCGACAAGGATTCGTTTCTGTCGAAAGCTGATACGCTACGCTGACGTCATTCTTAGCGAGATTTCGTGTATGAAGATGATATATGTAAATATGGATGTTTCATGTCCAAGACGCAGGAATATAGGGTTGTGAAATTGCTAAAGTGAGTCCAATAAGAGCGAAAGCTACCTCTGAGATTTTACTTACACCTTGCATTTTCTTCTCAAAGGTCTTCCGAAGATATTTATTCTTCAAGGAGGATGTACCTGAATTTGTATTCTTCGTTTTGAAACTCACGATCGAGGAATTCATATTGGATATGATTTATGACAGACAGATAATGTCCACACTTACGCGGAGTCGCGAAGAGAAAGCAGGGTAATGTTCTTATTATGTTAGTCTCGCTTTTCCGTGTCTCCTAGTTTAACAACTTCAGATGACGGAGTTGAGGTGAATTTACAAAAATAACGAGGAATATTACCTCAAAAACATACCATCCCCCGGAATCTTCAAGATCAGAATTTGACCAAACGGTTCATACGTGCTAGAATAAAATCAATGGCGGCAATCGATTGTACGGGTCCAAAAACCTATATTTTGACTTGTCACACGTATCGATCGGTCTTGTGGGGCCCAAGATAAGCCTAATAGAAGTAGCAAGTGTTTCGTGAATACGTCATTAGGTGAAAATGACGTTTTTTTACCTAATTACGTAATCATGAAACATTTGCTACTTTTACAAGATTTATTTCGGGCCCCGCTAGACTGATCGAGACGTGCGAGGAATCAAAATTTAGGTTTTTAAACCCGTAAAATCGATTGCAGCAGTCGTTTTTACGCTGGCACGTACGGTCCTTCCGGTCAAAATCACGATCTCGAAAATTTCTTGAGAAAGGTATAATTTTGAGGTTTATATTCATGTTCAGCGACCTCGACTTGATAAAATAAGATATTTTTCGCGAAAATCCGCCGATTAGAACGGCGGTAATTAATTAATTACGATTTTACGCCTATTTTTCACATTCTCTAATGTAAAGTTTTACGTTTCAGTTCACGTTTCTCACCTGTTGTGACGTCAGCGTGAGAAATATTTCAAAAATACGAACAGAATAGCTCATTTAATTTGCCTTTGTTGTGCGTATATGGGCAAAGAGTAAATATCGTCATTGGAATTTACCATTGGACAACCACGACTATGAATCATCATTGGGCGTGCCGTTGTTACCACCATCCGACGAGTTACGTAGGTGGCGAACCAATGAACGAACTCCGACGCGCGCATCTGTTGTAGAAGGAGAAGGTTAATCGTCTTATAGAGATGACTAACGAAATTAGTCAACGTTGAGCCGGCTCAACGCGGTGTGCATGCGAGCGCGTAGGGCGAGTAGCAAAGATACTCGATGGTATAGTTTGCTACTCGCAGATAAAGTTATGACATGAAGGCTATATAAGTAAGTTTTTAAATCTAGGGTAAAGTGGGCGGGTGGGACAGATTTTCATATTATGTAAGAATTTTTCATGTTATGTAAGAATTTTAATATTGACAAAGATGTTTTTGCTGTATGATAATTTGTTAAATATAGTTTGTTTGTTAAGAATTTTATATTTGGAAAAAGTGTGTATGTTAGGGGATAGTGTCCCCCGTATCTTGTTAAGAAAATTGAATTTTGTTGGGGGGAGTGTCCCCCGTTAAGAAGATTAGGTGTTAATTACTTCTAAATATGTCCGACAGATCGCAGCAGTAATACTGCTTTTTCAATACAAAAACGTGAAAATTGATTAAAAATTTAATAAAAAGAGCGTCCGGTTCAATACCACTGATCCTCAAAGAAGTTTCAGGGGAAAGGAGGGGAAAAACTACAAAGTATCAGGAAAGGAAAGAATCGTGAAAAAATGAACGCAAGGCGAGAAAAAGGAACAGAACGACATGAAAGTAGAGGATAGACGCTGGGAAAAACAGGAACCAACATACAACATCCTAACGGTACAATTACAGTACTATTGATACTAGTTATAGCTAATTTACAGAAAAATAAGACTAGTGAAAGCATTACACAATTTAAAATACAACACCACAGATAAAATACATAAAATAAGGTAAATTTAACATTGTAACCATTGTATTCAAATTAATGAGAACGATTCATCATAATGAGTTATTCGTCAATGTGTTCGATAGCTTTCGATCTTCTCGTTGATGACTTGTTAAAATGCAGGCAAATTGGCATCATTTTGAGAAAATAACATTTTAGGCTGCCAATGCTTTTATGGCGGAAAATTGTTGAGAGTGGTCCCCCAGACGGTTTTAAAAAGTTACCAAAGCCCAAATGTTCCGCTAATTTTTCAAGGGGTTTGATTTCATGGCAACAGTAGTTTAGTACTTATTTGTTTTTACGCTAAATTACCTGCAACTTTTGTTTAATAATTTTTTTCCAAAGACCATTGGGGAAGGAGGTCAGGAGTTCTCAAAAAAGTCCGAAAACTTTATGTATATTAAAAAAATTCAAATTAAGAACAGAACATCAAAAATGGGAGAAAAATTTCCAAAAATAGGGGGAATTTCCGACTTTTCAATAACCTAGATAGTGATTACACTGAATTACAAATTCGTATATTTCGATTTTATACAATGTAGGATATCACAGCTTCAAAAATTTTTTCCACCGGTATCGTGGACTTCACACGTCGAACGAACATAACGTTACGTCCTTGCAGAACCCAAAGGTTCCACTTGTGCAAAGGGGATATAGGAAAGTGTAGGAAAACGAGAAGATTGAAATATACGAAACCGTAATTCAGTGTAATCACCTATCTAGATTAATAAAAAGTTGGAAAATTTTCCCCATTTTTGTGTATTTTTCCCCATCTTTGGAAATGTTTTTTCTAAACTCAGATTTATCAATATACATCAAATTTTGAAACGAATTCCAAATTTCAAACCCCTTCACCTAATGGGCTCTCAGATTACGTATTTAAAAAAAAATTGTAGAAAATTTAGCGTAGAACAAATAAGTACTAAATTACTTTTACCATCAAATCAAACCGTGGAGAGATAATGTAAGAAAACAGTTTTTGGGGGTGTTTACCACCCCCTAAAAAAAAGCGGAAGGTTTATTGAGTGGTAACTTTTTGGAGTCGTCTGGAAGTCCACTCGCAACGATTTTCCGCCGTAAAAGCTCTCGTAGCCAAAAATGCTTCCTTTTTCCTAATTCGCCTGTACTAATATTCTACCTAACAAAAATTAGAAAAACGTTAATAACACCGACAAGCAATTTAATCATCGTTCGATGATTTAAAATAGCGATAAAAAACGCCGATAAATTCATTCAACTTACCCACGTTTCAGTACGTCATTCGCCTGCGTCGAGTTCACACGATGGTACGTTTCTCAACATTCACGTTTCTTTGTAGCTGCATCGACGTTCATTTGTACGGGCCTACGTAATTCGCTGAATCATCAAAATGAATCCTTCTTCGGTGGGTATCTTGCACGCGATCCTTTGCATTTACGCGTCTTTAAAATACGCTTCGAATTTGCTTCTGGAAAAAGAAACGCAAAAAGGCGTTTATGGAGCGTACATCACGTTGAACGCGCCCACGTTCAGGAAATTAATCGAAAGCAGCGACGCCATCGTCGACAAGACGCTACTGATCGCTTATATTCTGGCAAAGCACGACGATAAAATTATATCAATTAATTTACCTCGAGGTTGGGGTAAAACCATTAATTTAAACATGATCAGCTCTTTCGTCGAGAAACAGGTCAACGCCGAAGGTATCGAGATACCTTTATACGACACGTGGATTCATAAATTCTTCGTCAAAGGCGAACTATATGACAAAGATGGAAAATACATTAAATTCAAGAAACCCCCTTTAATCTCAAATTTCAAAAATATCACCGAAACGTACTTGGGACAATTTCCGGTTATACGCCTAGATCTATCGATTAACTTCGCCAGCCTAGACTACGCCGGATTCGTCAATGCCTTTAGAACATCCATTCAGCGATCGTTTAACCAGCATCTTTACCTGACCACCAGATTGAAAACAATTATCGACGATCCGTATATGCAATCTATCAAAAGACAATCCGCCAATCAGACATTATCGCAGTTCATAAAATTCGCCGATGGAACGCAACAAAACAGATCTGAACTCTTGAACAGTATCGTATTCTTGAGTAGAACCTTGAAAAGACAATTCAACAAATTAGTATTTATATTTATAGACGAATATACTTTGCCTATAACCAATATGTATCTTTGCGATAATTTCGACGAAACAGAAGAACAAAAAGTGGTCGATTTTTACTTCGATTTCATGCGACTCACGTTGCAAAAGAATAAATACCTCTATAGATGCCTTCTAACGGGCATATTCGCCATTAAGGAAGATATATTCGTCGACGTGACCTCGTACAGCGTCATGGATAACACAACGATGCAATACTACGGCTTCAACAAGACCGACTTGCAAGAATTCTTCGTCACATTTAAAATACCCGAAACGAAGCGAGAAGAAGCTGAAAAATGGTACAAAGGTTACACCATCGTGGACAAGAAATCATTCTGTTTTGATAAAACTTACATCGAGAAGATACGTAAAGATCCAAATCTAGGCCTTGACTTGACCGGTCTTCTTTTGTACAATCCTTACTCCGTTGTTAATTTCTTAAACGTATTCAACATCCGAAACTATTGGCTCGATAGCGAAAAATTCCCCATGTTCCACAGATCGTTCGAATACATCGAAATGAGATTAACCTTTGAAACATTAGCTTTTAGTAATCGCGCAATGGTCCAATACAAAGATTTAACGTATACTTTGCAAGATATGTTTACTTGGAGAAAGGTGATGAATTTCGATGCCTCATGGAACATAACCTCTTCGATGGACTCCATCTTAGCAGTTTTCGTATCAGCTGGGTACTTGACGATGGGCGAAGAAGGTCGTCAATCTGTACGTATACCCAACCCTGAAATATTCAGCATGGTTTTAAACGAATTAGAAATGTATTACTGTACGACGCTCAGATACGACATGCATGTAGTACCTCACCTCATCAATAACACCGCGTACACTTTAATCAGATTCATCGAGGACGACGAAAATGTCACATTGACGAATCTAATACACGACTTTACATCCATATTCGAAGAATTCGATCAATTCAAGTACGATCGCAAATTAGATGCGAGTGAAAACGAAGAATTAATGAAAGGTAAACAAACAGCTATACACGGTATCGCCTTCATGACCGCATTATGCGCCAGGATCATGTTCGAATTCGATATTTTTCCAGAAATATCGGGTCGCAAAGAGAATTTCATTTTTTTCAAAACCATTTACGGCGCCGTCTTTGAAATCGCGTCGAATTATAGGCTAACAGACGACATCATCGAATCCACCGAGAAAAACGATACGCAATTTTTCCAAGTCTATAAAAATATCAAAAGAGCCAAAATAATAAGAGTTCTGGTTAACGATACAGGAGGGGTTGATATTTATGTGAAAAAATTCAAATAAAAATAACGCGTGAAAATTATCGTCATTCTCAAATTTTTCACCTTTGAACTTCGAATCGTTTGAATGAGTAATAAGAACGATAATAGTCTTACTTTACGTAACATTTTTTCAAATTAAATAATAAATATCGAGAAATAACGAGCTTACATGAGGCTAGCGAGTTCTACAATCTCCGGCGTTTTCTCTTCTATCTTCTCATCTTTCTGTCAGCAAATTCTCCACTTTTCTTTAGCAACTTCCCATCAAGGAAAAAATCAAACGATGCATCAACTGCAATCTTCCATTTCAACGTAACGTCAATCTCATGTCTGTGAAAGAATTCCATCGCATATGAACAATATTTGCCATGTCATTTTGTACAAATAGTTTCAACTAAAAATACACGTATACATTGAAGATTACATTACTATTAATTCGTCTACGCGTGATCTTAATGAATGAAAATCTAAAACTCTATCAACTTGAAATTCACTAAACTTACTCTTGAAGAGACCAGGAGATTTCATAATACTCGAAGTCTACAGCCATGAATATGAACATGAAAAAATGAAACAACCGTGAAACTTGAACAAACTGATGTAGATGATGCGAAGAGCAAACCTTTCACGAATTACGAACAACGATGAACCGATGAGATGAAATGAAAATCACTGTCATTAATTGGAATATTACGTTACTTTTTTTATACAAGTTTACCATGTTAGTTAATACATAATCCCTTAACAATTTCAACATACCATCTGCCATTTTTGATGGGTCTTGACACCTCTTGACATCGCAAGTATTTCATCCAAATTTGTTGGCGTAAAATTTGCGTTCCAATATTTCATCTGCAGAAAAAACACACGAACCGTTAACAAAGTAATCGAATTAAAACCATTGCACTACAATAAATAATAGTATTAAAATAACTCACATTAAAGTTTACTAAGACAGAAATTATAACAACTATGAACTGAGCACATCATGACTCATGAGATGAGGTAACTAAAATGGCTTCTAAAATCGACAAAATGGTGAAAACGACATAGAAGAACGAGACAACGAGAAATGAAACCATGTAACTACTTGAAGAACGAATAACCGTAGAAAACCAATCAACATTCCCCGATATTTATCCTCGAATCACTTGACGATTCAATATGAACGAAAAACGCCATACTCTTTCCGACATCAAATAACCTATGCGCAAATACAAAATCAGTAATTACCGGTAGTTTTGAAAAAATACGTTATTTTCTTGATAAAAAATTAACGTATTGCCACTAAAATAACCATAATTTAACTAATTAGCGAACAATTACCGGAATTTCGCAACATCACAGACATCTCTATTATTACAAAGGTAAGTACCTATAATTACACCCCAATTTAGCGAAATTTTTTCACGTAACATTCACAAAACCGCTATGTTTACGTTGTGTTATCACAGAATTCCCAATTATTTCATCGTTGTTGCATGGCTAAACTATCAGACACTGGTATCTCCTACACGCAAAGCTTCCTACACCAATTGCAATCGGAATGGAGAGAATTCTGGTACGAAGTAGGCCATAACGACCTCGCTGTAAGTATCTCACCTCGCTAACGTTTCAATTACCGGATCACTAAACCTGTGATATATCCACAGGTATCAACTAACACATCTTATAAACCGAATACGCAAAACTTACGCGAAAATCTAGTCGAATCGTTGAACAAATTCAACAGCACTTGCGATGGAAACATCGTAATACCAGTTCCTCTGAAAACCCTCAAACGGTAACGTAGGCCTACCACAAGATAACATACTTATGCGAATAAATAGCTAAATAACGTATATTTCAGGATATTCTCTCCGTCCAAATGCAACGCCGATGACGTATTTAAAATCGAACTACTCAACGAAATAAAAGAAAACCTAAACCTAACCACTAAAACATGTAATAAACTACAACAACTCTTATTATCCGAAAGCGAACTAGAATTTAGCGATTTTCCGACACCTTCGATATTGACTAACATCCGTAAAAGCGCACCTCCTCGATTACTAAACAAGAAAAAAATCAAATCTAGGCAATTATTTGACGTTAAAAACGACCAACTTAAATTAGTCCAAGATGACATTAAAAACAAAGAAAACATACCTCAAACCGCCGCCACCCAAGGAGAACCCAGAATAAATAACGTAATTAGAAATATCAACACCAGCGACGATGACGATCGTCCGCGTAGTAGAAACGCTATGCAACCTATCGATAAAAATATACCTTCTCCTAAACCATCCACGCCGAAAAGCAAACCTGACGCGGATAAACGTAAGTTACTATCTATAAAGAAGACAAGACGAATGAGAAATACCAAAGAAAGCGTACAAGAGGATGAAAATGCCAAGCCTAGATACAGCAGCGTGTACGATTTAAATCTCGACAGCAGAGATTCATCTGGATTATTTATCACTGGTAGATCTCAAAAGAAAAACATTAAGCCTACGATAGTATGCACGTATTTCAATCAATCGTATGTATATCAACTTTCCTTAGTATCTTCCTTGTATAAAATAATTTACCAAATATTTCCACAGGGAATTGGAAAAAATCTACCAAACTGTCAGAAAATTGGGATTTTTCGAAATCGAAAACAGCGTTAGCGCTCGAACTACTCATTTGATATGTGGAAGCTCGAAAAAAACCGTTAATCTGTGCAAAGCCGTCGCACGCGGATGCTGGATATTAGACAGAGAATGGGTAAGATTTACTTCGCTTTTTCAATTTCTCACCACAAAGGAGCTCTCAACACATACTTTCACGCAGATATTCTCATCATCCACCGAGAAGCGATGGTTATACGAAGAAAGATACGAAAAATACGATTTATCACCGGCGGTCAAGGTACATACGCTAGGCTAACAATTTCACCGAGGCCTAACTCAGCCTTTCATATCATTTTTCACGTTTTTCCGCAGCAAAATCGCATCAAACGTCAAAAATTCGGGCCAGTTTATCGCTGCAATATCTTCACCGAATGCGGAACCATGTACGTGAGCTCGAGCTGCGCTCATCCCAAAGCCGCAGATATCAAAGAATTGATACTCTTGGGAGGAGGACGAGTCACTGAAAATGCTGCCAAAGCCAAATACATCGTTGGGTATCTTCCTGAACGTGAATGTTTGAAAGAAACCTGGATCTTGAGTTGTATCATGCAAGGCCAAGTTTTAAGTATTACCAAACATTTTAAAATCGAGTGATTTTTTTTATATTTTTATATTTTATCGAGCTTTGAAAGCCTTAGATTTCTTTATCCAAATACCTACGAAGGATACATTTTAATCGAGTCATTTATATTCACGGATATCTGTGTTTTATAAGCGTCATTGAATGATTTTTAATTACAATTAACGAATAAAATTTTTTTTTGCAATGCTAATCATTAATTTTCATCCGTTAAATCTCTATTCCATATCAGTGTAGCCAGCGTATCTTT
Source organism: Maconellicoccus hirsutus (assembly GCA_003261595.1). Taxonomy (NCBI): domain Eukaryota; kingdom Metazoa; phylum Arthropoda; class Insecta; order Hemiptera; family Pseudococcidae; genus Maconellicoccus; species Maconellicoccus hirsutus. Next base: position 3,908 of record QBDW01002592.1, on the reverse strand, counting down.
CTAGTAATAAAATTCCCGTGTTCAAATCACTTCAACGATGCGTTAAGCGCGTAAATCGAATATTTCGTCAAATAGCGTCAGAGTAAAAGCAACCATCGAGAGTCACTCAGAAATCAAAAATACTGTACTCGAACATAACTATGGGGCTTTGACCCGTCCCCCTCCTCGCATATATCCGGAGGATGGTTACGTCAAATTTGTTCAAAAACGATAAATGGTATCGAAGGACGCGCCAAAAGTGATATTGAGTTATTTGAAAAACACTGGTATTTTTTGCATCCCCTCCGCCTCACTTTGGGACTACTGAAAAAAAAAAAACCTCAACCTATAACCACCTACAGGCGTATAGCAAGGTTTGTTCAAAATTTGACGAGTTTCGGATCGCTTGTTTTGCCGAGATGAGGTCACAAAGAAAACGGAAATCTGCAAATTCCTACGATAAACCATAATCGATTGCGCTAAAATTAAGAAAAAATTAATTTAAATTCCGGTCGTCCGATGATAAATAAGTATGCAATATTAATATAAAATTTCATCATGACGAATGATAACGAAAATTAAAATTTTATTTATTGCTAAAGTGATCATCTTCGAAAAGTTCTCGAGTGTATCGCAGCAGTCGAGCAGTTTCACTTGTCATACGAGTTACATTATACGCGTGATTTTCAGAAGAAAAATGATTCGTTTAATCATTTTATGCTGCTGCATTCAAGGTAGATACGAAAATCTTTATATTTTAATTTTTTACCTACTATAATAGTTTCGATTAAAAGTGAAATATTCAAAAAATGCATACATTATTTCCTTAAGTTCTCGAATCATAAGAATTAAAAATGATGGTGAAAAATTTTAAACAAAGACCAAATAATTTAGAAAATTAACGCAGTTTCTTAATCTTCAAAAGAGATTTTGGACCTTTCGGCTTAATTCTCTTTGTTTTTACATCAATCGGGTGCGTTTGGTGGAGGAACATCTAGCGAGAGTTTTAATAAAGGGAGCAAAAAAATTTTTCAGTACATTTTAATTAAAACTGTTGGTGAAATTTGAAACTTTTTGTTGTGTGATCTCAAATTTTTATTCCAGCTGTAAAAGTTGATAGACTGAAGTTTGCTTTGATGAGAGCTTTTTTCATCGCTTTTTAAAGTTCTTGACTCGAAGCAATGTTGATCGACTTGCTTATTTTAGTCGGATTTCTCAAATGTGAAAATTTATTTACATGTACCTAGTACATTTTACGGGTATAGAATTGTATTTTCCAATTCGAATGTTTTAAATACGCTAATTTTTGCTCTGTAACGCGCTAGTCTTCGTTTTGGTCATCGTTCTGCTTTCAAGCAAAAGACTTCCAATTTTGTTTTCGACACGGGTAAGCTCCCCGTTTTTCCTTTTTTTTTTTAAATGCCTTTTCCGGTAAACCGGTTCCAAGAAATGCTCAAACTGTCCGTTGCCTTTATCTGCAACTTGAATTAGCCACTAATATACTCCGCCATATTTGAATTTGTGAGCTGTTTCTTATCACCAAGTCGGACTTTGGAAAATTCAGTTTTGTAAGCTTGCAACGGGTAACATTTGTAAAAATACGTGGACTAAAAATAACAAATAATAAAAGTAAAAAAATAATAACAACAATAAAAAGATTTCTTTCGAAGTCGACGGAGACCGATCGGCCGACCGTCGCGCGGCGCGAGTAGAACCGAACCAGCAGTCTACTCGCTCATAAAGTGTGTCGCGCGACGGTATTTAATGGCTGATCAATCAACCGATCGACGCCTTCGTACTCCAATAATTACACTTCCATACTTCTTTCTGTCATATTGTACACAACATAGAATTGCGAATCGTCGCTCTTTTACGACTTATTCCGTTTACACTTCTTCCGCGAAGTAGAATCGCGACTTGTCGCCATTTTACATTTTAAAACTCTTGCTCACCTTATCTCATTACCTTTTCGGAGGTCTTCACTTTCGTTTTTAAGCCAACAGCGCAAAATTGCGAGTTCTCGCCATTTTGCCGGTCGGTATAAATTTTTTGAGTAACTCTTTACATAACTAACGAACTTTCGCGCTATACCCATTTTTCCATTAACTTTCCTTATCCCCTTCGTGCTAGTGGGTTCTTCGAATTTTGCGAGGGTGTGACGCAAGTTCACTCATTGTGCGAGGTTGCCACATTACAAGTGAAACATTTTTGAAGCTGTTATTGTTCATCATTTGCGAATATTCAACTTTTTATAATACTACGCTTACTTTATTTGCTCTTCTCGCTCTTAAATACGAGGTATGATCAATAAGTTACACTTCGCCATAAATAAATGAAAAATAATCAGAAAAAATAAAGTTTATATATTTTTAGAAAGTACAAACAATTCTTCATTTTTCTATGTAATCACCTGAGATATTCAAACATTTTTGATAACGTGATACCAAATTTTTGATGCAATGCTTGTAAAAATTCCCTCCAATTTTTTTCAGCCATTCGGTGACAAATTCTTTACATTCTTCATTACTTAAAAAATGCTCTCCTCCCAAGGCATTTTTGAACGGACTGAAAAGATGAAAGTCACATGGCGACAAGTCGGGGCTGTAGGGTGGATGTCGCCATATTTCTCATTTAAATTTTTCCAATAAATCCCAGTTACACGGGTGGAGTGCGGTGTGGCATTGTCACGAAGGAGAATGATTCCTTCAGTCAATTTGCCGCGTCTGCGCTCTTTTAGGGCCTTTCGGAGGTTTTTTAGGGTTCTGCTGTATGATTTGGAATTCACTGTAGATCCTTTGGGTGCAAATTGACTGAAGGAATCATTCTACTTCATGACAATGCCACACCGCACTCTGCCCATGTAAGTGGGGATTTGTTGGAAAAATTTAAATGGGAAATATGGCGACATCCACCCTACAGCCCAGACTTGTCACCATGTGACTTTCATCTTTTCTGCCCGTTAAAAAATGCCTTGGGAGGAGAGCATTTTTCAAGTAATGAAGAATGTAAAGAATTTGTCACCGAATGGCTGAAAAAAATTGGAGGGAATTTTTACAAGCATGGCATCGAAAATTTGGTATCACGTCATCAAAAATGTTTGAATATCTTAGGTGATTACATAGAGAAATAAAGAATTGTTTGTACTTTCTAAAAATATATAAACTTTATTTTTTCTGATTTTTTTTTTCATTTATTTATGGCGAAGTGTAACTTACTTATTGATCATCCCTCTCGTACTTCGCCCTCCTCACCAAGAGAATTGCGATTTAATCGCCATTTTCAGGTGAGGGAGGAAGACCACATTGGTAAGAGGCAGGGGTATAAACTTTTCTCCCTCGTGAGAATCCTCTTTCTATATTTTGGCGACCGTGACAAGCTAATCAATTTGTGATTTGATTTTAGAAGTTATTAAGGCTAACTGTTTTCCAGCGCCCACTTTTTGGCCTAAACTTGAAAACTTGAGGCAAGACTTTTTAACATGTATGGAAGGTCTTAAGTGTCAACGGGTTAAAGTACCTTTACATTTGGCCACTTTTTTTCCTTTTTATCTATTTTTTTTCATATGTATTTTAATCACAAAATGTTGCAGGTTCGCTGTGCGAGGCGACGGAACAGAAAACGTCTGCAACCCTTCATAATAACGAATGTCACGATGTCACATGCAACGATATCATCAACAAGCGTACAGCAAATGGTAACTAATATTATAATTTCAATTAGCAATAGTATTTTTTAGCATCAAAGCATCAAATCCAAGGTACCTAATTTCAGGAATTCGATTAGCATTATTGTTTCTTAACATTAATTAAATGTATAGAATATTTTACCAGCGATTACTCAGATAACTAGTTACGCGATAACATTGTTTCAATCATGCGCATTGTTTGTGTAGGAATGCACCAGGTTGGCAACTGCTCTGGAACAAGACC
>QBDW01002591.1:0-22862 GCA_003261595.1 Maconellicoccus hirsutus | reverse complement strand
CGTTAAAAATTTTAATTAAAAATAAATACAAAAGAAAGGTAAAAACATAAATTTCATCAATTTCTATCAAATTTTCACGAATTTATGAATTAATTTTTGTATTAAAAATGTGAAAATCTGTTATCACGCATACTATACTTTCGTCTCATGCATCCCCCCCCGTGTAAAATTTAAAATACAATTTCCCACAGTATCCAGCACCTTGTGGAACAGGTTTAATGCACTCTCAACTGACAATTGTGAGGATTGGGAAATCCGTGAGATGGAGTGAAGCTATAAATCACAATTTTACCAAAACCTCGGAATTCCCCTGCTTTGATAAATTTTCAAATCCGGAATCCCAAAGGGTTCGGGTTTTCCTCTACAAAGATACTTCAATTTCACGCGTCAAATCACCGAAAAAGCGATTTAAGCAACGACGCTTTGCGAAAATCAGTCAATTCCTCGGAATCATCGCATTCTCTCGATGATTTCTCTATCAATATGCAATTCTGCAATTTTATCTTTCCATTATATAATGAAATCTTGTCCTTAGTGTCTTCTAAAGCGATTCGGCATAAATATCTATTCCAAGGTTGGATTTTTCCGCGAGAGTATTATTTCACGGCAACTTGTACATTTGAGGTTTGCACTTGTTCGTTATGCATTGCGACGTTGCCAATTCTAAAACGTATAAGTTTCCTTGAATTTCGTCACAGTTGATCGTTCGGCTTAAATACATTTCACTTGTTTTTTTTTTCATTATTTAACATTCTTTTAAAATAAAAAATTCACTTATATAAATAAGCCGATTGTTCGTAAATCATTTTTCATACATTAAAACGAATATTTCAATGATGAAAAAAATATCTCATTATTACCACATATATGTAAATGCCATTTAGCGTAAAGAAAATTAACAAAACATGTCGACGCCGAGGCGAATAATTAAAAAAGCTACATAATCACACGATGAAAAGGGTACAAACATGCTGAGTCAAATGTTCAATAGATATAATAGGTTTTAAAATACATACGAATACCTAAAATAGCGTAGATTGTACTAACGGCATTATTATTCCTACGTATGTTCTAGGTTACACTGGGAATATGGCAAAATAGTGAAAGTAAGATGAAAATATCTACGTGAGAAAATTACGACGTTGTTGTGGCGGCGTAAACGCGAGTCCGAAAGGAATTAAAAATATACGAAAAAATCACGCGGAAATATATAAATTTGACAACGTGTTACGTCATCTCGTGCCAGGACACCCCCTTAGGGGTTCTTTTTCGGATTTTACTCGTTTCAAACATCGTATCATGCGTATTAATTACATTCAGCGTACGAATACCGACCAAAGGTCGACATTTCGAGTAGATGGAACGAGCACTTATCTCGATAGACTTAATACTGATATGAAAGATAACACTTAAACCATTTAACCGATTAACCACGATGTTTAGTTGGTGATTTACGTGTACGTGAATTAACGTTTGATGTGTTTTTTTTTTTACAAATGCGATCGAACCTCGAGCTTGATGTGCGCGCGCGATTATAACTTAAATTACGATTATTTTTTATAAATTCGCCGTAGGATTCACTCGACGCAGGTACTCGTTGCCTTGTTTGAAGCACGACGTCGGTAAAGCATTAGAACCGCGATATACGCCGATTCCGTCTAGCGAACCATTTGTGTCAACACGTCGCGGGACGCGGGCGGCGCCCAATTTCAAATCCGATAGACATGGCGTTTTCAGGAATTTCAACGCAGTCAGATCCCAAAGACAGAGACGACTGATAAACGCGCCGAGCCGTCGCAAAACCAAATCCGGATACAACATTGCGGTATTTCATTTAATTATGAAATTACGCGAACGCGTCGTCATCTGTTTCGGTATTACGTTCGTATTGTTCACGTTGATACTCGTCATCGATTTCCAATACGAGATCGGATACGGAGGACATAGGTTTTTCATGCCGATGCGACACGGTCGCGTGCAAATGTACGAAGGCGCCGGCGACGAGCGTTCTGTATACAAGAGTTTTCAAAATAAATACGCATCCGATGCGTACGAAGATGGCTCCGAAGGCGCACCGGCCCCGAAGAATGTCTCAGAGACGCACGACAAGTTCGCCGACCTGTTACCGTATACCTTATCCTATGAGGATCTCGATCCGGAGGACGCCGGACGTAAGGTGGTCATCATCGTGTTCGAGTACAGAGACGAGCAGCCCTCGTTGAGCGAATATATCAATTTCGATAGCGCCGGGTAAGTTATCTTTGGTATCTAATCGTAAATGTAACATTCGAGTACTGCACGTATCGCGTCCAAATGCTTGATAAACCGGAAACGAAGCCGTGTAGTATTCGGCAATCACGTGCTTTCACCAATATCTCAAACCGATCTCAAAATGGTCTTTATCGCTTTTCGATACTCTCCGCTGAGTCCTTCTTCGTTCGTTGTCGATGTAGATGCAGGATTTCTCAAGTCCATAGGCTCTAACTTCAAACCAGCTGAAGGGTAGTGAGGCACTTGCCTCTTTCAGAGCTTAGAAATTACGGCTTAATTGAGTATGAACGAAATTTCCACTTTGAAAGTTAACAATTTCCATCTGCGTGATTTTTACATCAATTCAGCAAAAGAGGCGACGAATTCGTCATCGACTTCATTTGTATTTCGCATCTTCGCAGAGACCAAGGAATTTCTGCACGTGTTTTTGTACATTTTCACCCCAATTGAATCAGTTTTCCAATTTTCCATGTTCATTTAGCTGGGGTGAAAGTGAACAAATACGCGATAAATTCCCTTCGCATTCGTGTCCTTCACTTTGTTCGATATGAAAATTCCAGCATTTGATGATTCATTCAACAATAACAAAGACCAATAAATATGCAAATTTTTCAAATATTTTTCACCGAAAGAAAATGTTTTAATATTCCTGTTAATAAATCACGGAAAATTCTAAATAAATCTCTAAAAAAAATGATCGAAAAAATATTCTATTCATAAATCGGCAAAAAATTGAAGAAGTGTCAACAAAAACAGTGATAAACAAAAAATAAAGGAAAAAAAATCATTAAAAAGCATTGGAAAGCGAATAAAGAAAGGATTTAAAAAGACGAAAAAACAGCAAAGAATTTTCAAAGGCGGAAAAATAATCAAAGTCCATGATCAAGCATTCAAAAAAAGTAAACGAGCAATAAAAAAAATCACTAGAAAATAATTTGTAAAAACAGCAGCAAAAATGGCGATATAAACAAAAATGAAATGAAAAAAATCACTTTAAAAAAATCAACTAAAACAGGGTATCTCATAGTTAGCAAAAGTAGTGAAAGTAGTGAAAAAGTAGTGAATTTTGTTAAAAAGTAATGCAACGATAAAAAAACCCTTAGACGCGAAATATTTTTGAAAAAATTACTCAAAAATTGCGTATTTTCGATAAATGTCTGGTAATTTTTTATGAATTGGCAGCACTGTCGAAATATGTGACGTCATGTATATTTTTTTAAATTAAACGTATAATGCATTTATTTATATATAATTTTAATTTGATTTTTTTTCAATTACAAATTTTCTTCTAATTTAAACATTGACTTTGATAATCCGGAGGGAGAAGGGGAATGGGGGTAAAGTTGAGAGGTTCCGGAAAATTTGGAAAAAAGGTAGTGAAAAAGAAATTCGTTAAATACCTGTAAAAATAATGGAAAATGAATGAAAAAATGTCGAAAAAACGAAAAAATAAATAAATAACCGGAAAAGATGATAAAAAATTTTTAAAGGCAGAAAAATAGTTATTAGGTCATGATTAAATCTTCAAAAAAAGTACAAAAGTAACCAAAAATTCAAAAAAAAAACTCAAAAAACATGATAGAAAAGTAGTCGAAAATAAATAGAGAAATTCAAAAAGACAACAAAAAAAAGATGAATAAATGAGAACGATAAAAAATGTAAAAAGCAAATAAACAATCATTAGATTATAAATAAATATTTAAAAATGTAAATAAACAATCAAAAAAACAAATAAAAAATGATTTTAAAATGGTAATAAAAACCAAAAAAAAAAGAGAAAAAATGATTAAAAAAACAAATTATTGAAAATGGTCAAAAATAAATTCAAAGTACAAAAAATCAGAAAAACCAAAAATTAAATAATCGAGAACTGAAAAAAAATAAAAAGTCAGGAAAATAATCATTAATTATGAATTAATATTCAAAAAAAGTAAGTAAACAACCAACAAATTAGTTGAAAAAATAAAAATTTACAAAAATGGCAATTAAAAAAAATAAAATATTATTCAAATCTATCCTCTTTCTTTCCAATTCAAACCCTCAAAACGTTTCAATACAATAATGACGTTATTGATGATAAAAATGCACTCATGACGTCATCGAGTAACCCCATTGACATTTTGGTGGACCACCGGTCGTAAACCACTCGGTGGGAATTTTAATTAATGGAAAGTTGGTTTTTGTTGATATTAATTTAAAACAATCGGTGTTGAGCGAGAGTATCGAGCAAAAATTGTGATATTATAACCCACATCTTTTAATTGGGTCAATTTTCACTTAAATGATTTGTGACGTCATTGATCAAATTGATTCACGTTCCGTGCATGCGCGCATCTTAGCCTTAAAAATCTTAGCTAACGATGACGTCATCAATTCAAACTTCAGAAATTGGTACGGTTATTATACACGAAAAAAAAGTACCAATAATAAGCTTAAAAAGTTCCATCCCTTCGCAAAACTTCAAAAATTCTTTCTAAACAGTTATGACGACATAGATTCACCAAAACTCCATCTCATGACGTCATTCATCTAGTCCCACGTGACACTTGATGACGCATAATTTATTGTAGGAAATTAAATCGAAAAATCAATTAAAACCACGAATTAAATCAATTTCGGGTAAATTTTATGAGTCAAATCAACCATGAAATCTTCGATGCGACTTGCACACGCTGTGCGATGAATTTGTCAAGATGGAAGATTCGTTAGTTACGCTATGGCTAATTTTGTGCCACCTTGAACTTGTTCTGTAACCCGGAAAAATTTAGGGTTTGTTTTAATCACATTTCAAGCTTCGTCGTTCATCACATGATCTTGGATTTGGCACAAGATGGCGTCGAAATTTCACAAGTACTTGGAATCAAGGTTACGAGTACGTATTTCTGAGATTTGAAATTTTCTTCGTTTTTGAACTTCGTCGGGAAGAAATATCGTGTGGAAATTGAAAACTAGTGTTTCATCCAAGTAAAAGTTTTTAATAGAACATAATGTCGAAATAAATATTTCTCAATCTCGAGTGTTAATCGAAATTACCACATTATTACGAAAAATCATAACGAGGTCGAAATTTTCACCAATTGAAAAGCCACGTTCTACGAGACGTTGAAAATTTCCCATAAAATATTTCCCATTCGATATGAAATCGAGCGCTACATTCGAAGAAGAGTCTATTAAGAGTTAATGAAAGATACGATTTTCGTTTCCATATCTCGAGTACGTTAAGATAATACTCCGTAATATATTCACGATTAAATTTTTCAACATGCCGATTGCAATTGAAAAGTATGCAGAGGAAAAAATTCACGTTTCTTTTGCAAAGTAAATTTCACAACTTCACGTCGAATTTTAAGCAAAACGTAACTCGGAGATCTTTTCGAATTCATTTTTTCATGTTGCAACATTTATTCGCATGATTAATGATCGTGCGTAGCCTAATTTTAGAACTAATTCGTACGTTCTAGTTTCCGCGTCATCTTGACAAATTTTACACAACTTGAAAGAAAATAGTTCATACTGGACGCTTTATGAATCGAGAACTACTGTGAATTTTTAATTAATCCGCACAAAAGGGTTCGCAAAATGTCGCAACGAATTTAGATTTTTTCGCCGTCGCCTTCGAAAAATTCCACGACATGTTGATGGTTTCGGGGGTTCCTAAAATATCCATTTCTACGGAACGTTTTCCTCATACGTAATCGAATTTCTTAACCTAGGGTAATTCGCGTAAAATAACGAAACTTACCGTGGAAATTGATAGGTTGTTCGTGATGGCCTGAAAAAAAAATACGATCACAAACAATTACAACTTAACGAGAAGAAAAACGTATTAAAAATTACATTATTTCTGATCAAGGTCAACGAGATCTGAACCGCGAACTTCGCGGCTAATTGCTTTTTTCATTCGGAAAACCGACCTTAATCTTCATCGCCTCATCGGGAAAAAAATTCGGCTGAAAAATAACAGAAGTAGCATTACATGACGTCATTTTTATTCGAAACGCTTTAATCGCGTATGTGGCGTTTGAAAATTAAAAAACAAAATCATTCGAGTTTGTATTGATATTCGATGAAATCGACTAGCTTAAACGACTCGTACGATTTAACCCAATTCCGCGTGATTGACGAATTAGTAAAACCGCCGCGGGTAAGTCGAAAAAGTACAATAAAATTAAACGCGTTGAATCCAATAAATCACCTCAGCGTCGAAAGAAGCTGCAAAACAGGTGTTCGAAATAACAGTACATCTTCGTACCGGAACAAGATATCACAAACGATAATCATCCCGAACGAGCATCTTAATACGAGAAACGATAGCAATTCATCACCATCGTAGCAAAGTAACTCGCAAGTGCTTATAATCCGATATAGGAAGATTACGTATCGAATATTGAAAATTGACCGGTCATAGAACCACTGCAGGTGGATAAATATGTAATTTCAAGGGCTTCGTCGAGGGTAACGAGTCGTTTTCGTTTCAATGCAGAAAACATTTCGATGTCGATTCTTGAAAACGACTCAGGAATACGACCGCAAGACGAAATACGATAACCGCAAACGTGATAAAATCACCTAAGATCAGTAATACGAACAGGTGTTATTGACATTGAAATCGTACTTCGGTATACGCGAAATCTTCGCAGTAACGTGATCGACGTCTGTATCGGTATAGATCACCAGATGCAGCTGATAAACACGAACTTGGGAATAATTTCAACGCCGACGAAACCATTCAGATCCACAAGTCTGTCGTACGATCGACGATAAACAGGTTACACGAGCTGGAATACGATGTAAACAGTGACAATGAAAAGAATACGAGATAACGACGCACAAAGGTGCATCGATAACGGTGCACACGTGAAACGCAAGTTCAATGATATTTCATAAAACGCCGACTAATTTGAAATTCGCGAAAGTATACGCGTCGTCGATGCTTTTATCGCGATAAACGAGAATACCACGTTTTTTCCATCGTTTTACATGATTGAAGCAAATGAAATATGTCTTAGCTTTGAAGATAACATAAGCGCAACGTACCTGAGATCATTAAAGATTCAAAGCGTTTCCGACAGCTTTTGATATATAAGTGGCGCTGGTCCTCCATATCCTACAAAAATAAGGGTAAATGGTGAAACAAAAACTTCCCAATAAATTAAAATACCGGCGTGTTATCGTTTCTCTGTGAATATTTCAAAAACGACTCTTTATTATGCGTCTCCTCTTTGAGGCACGTATATCTTTAACGTATTTTGATACGACGCAGTGTTGCCACATTTCGTTGCACGATTGTTTTGCATTTCCCTTACGTAACGAAATCGAATTGATTAGTAATTACGGTAGATGAAAATTTAACGGAATCGTGCTCGGTCTTGCTTTAAAAATATCATTGACTTTGTATTTAATTCCATTTAATGCGGTTTTTCGTTTTATCGTCTAGTTCACGAAACATCATAACGTGAACCAATAATGTCAGTGTCAATGAACAACCAATACTGACAAACGGTGAAAACGTCTATTTCGCGATTAAATTTATCAGATATTTGAAATGATCTAAAATAATTATTTTCGTTAGTAAAATTTAATACTTCATTCACCTACTTGGCAACATTTAGTCATAATTCATCATCATAATCGAACGGTTGTTGGAAATAAAACGCCAAGTAGAATAGATTTTACCCTTTGGGTAGATAAAAGCCAAAAGATTAAGCACGAAGTATAATAAATTCTTCAAAGAAACATCAGTAGTCGTTTTCCTCTTTGAAAGTTTTTCATAAACGATGCCGATGCGTACATAATTGAGATTACGTACCGAGTTTATGCGCGTAAATAAACCTGCATGCGATTTAATGAAATAACTGGAGCGCTAATCTGTTGAAAAATAACGATAATTTCATTTAATTTTAATTTATACATGATATAGTCGATCGTTTCATATTAATGAACAGTTCGTCAACTAGTGCAGCAAATTTATGCGAAGTCTGACATCGTGTGATTGATATTGAACATTTGCATTTCGTAACACTTTGACGGAAACGTTTTCACGAACTTTTATAAAATACCAGGCAGCTCTTGCTACGTAAAATAGCAATAAGATGACTATTCAGAACTATGCGTGTTAAACATCTACGTAAAAAGATAACACCTAAAATGCAAACAATAGCTAGCAAAACATACTAACCTAGGTAAATTCTCCATGAAATTCTCATGACAATTATATCATATTTCTTCACAATTCGCGAATATGTATTGTGAATCATAAGTGCTTTAAAATGAATCCATTTTATAATACTCAAATGATTACGTAAATCACCGAAGTATACGTGAAATGTGGGCTTCCATATCTTGAAACATGGTATTTTCGTACAAACTGTAGATACGATTTCAACGGAAGAGAAATGGGATGATTCGTAATAGCGTGACAGAGGTCAATATTCAGTTACAAAATTAACTCTCTGGTCTCTGAATTAAGTAAAATACGCCTAAATAGACGTTGCGAATACGAATTTAAGTATAAATAATTACTTACTTGTTTGGTTGAAGTGCACGTTCTTTGTATGAAATTCAAGTTTCATTTTGGTTTTCATTGTCATTATCTTCATATCTTTAATCACATCGAGATATCTATCGTTAGACGATTAAAGTCAAAGTATTATATAACATTCTCACATTACTCGATAAATTATTGAAAAATAACTTATATCAAAAAAATGTCACACTTTTTTCCCAACAATAGAAAAAATAAACAATATTTCTATAAAATTGACTATTCAGTGTTGCCATTTGCATGACGTAACTAAACATACCGAACAAAACAAGCTTATTATTTTTCTCAACAATAATATTCAATTAAATAACAGAAAAAGATGAAATACATAAAAACTTTTATTCCAATCGTCGAAAAGAAAAAAAAATCCATTTAATATAATAGCGTCATTATACGTATGAGGAAATTGCGTATATACGAATGTTTTAAAATATTTTCTGCTACATTGAATCACACTATGAAATAGCATAATTTTCTAGACTAGATTTTATTTTCTATTATATTTTCACCGTAATGTTAATTTCTGTTGGAAACTGTTATTTGAGATGTTTTTTTTCAGGACATACGATCAACATTATATCGTATCTATTCTCCATGAGTGCGCTTCATTTAATGACACAATTGCAGGAAATAGTTTTAACACTTTAAATTATCCTTGATAAACATTTATACGGTTTGATGAACTATTTAATTCGCTCAAAATTACCTTCGTACTTTATACCGATGAATTCTTTACGGAATTAGTTACTCATGTAACAACAACCGATTAACAAAATATCTTTTTGAGTTTGTTTTTTTCATGCTTTAATAGAAATATCTCACAAAATGAGGTGTAGTAACTGTAAATATTTGAATGGGTAATATTTGCATAAATTTTATGTTAAACTCGTTTTAATTATCACGAGAATGTACTTCTAATTTTACATTAGGTATTTCAAGTACCTAAGCTATCCATTCTTCATATTCTTGTTACCTAAATTAAAAAAAAAAGTGCATCATATTGGAATAAATTCTGATAAATTCGAGAATTTTAATTTAAGGTGCATTAGATTTATATCAACGATGACCTTGGGAATCTGCATAGTTTTTATCCATCACGAACAATGACGAATTGATAATGAAGCGTCTTTCGAATACACACGTATTACTTATAAATGCAACCTCATCAGTTCGGTTCTACGAGTTACTCCGGCAAAAAGAGATTTCCAAGACGCCCATGCCTGAGATTATTTACGGTTTTGTATATTTATATGATGCATCGTGAAGTCAACCTAACAGATCAATAATGGTAGTTGATCGTACGCTTCAACAGATTTTCCTAATTATAAGCTTGTTTACGGCTACGAGGCGATATAAAAAACACGAAACACGACATATCCGCTACGATTATTTCACTCACGCTTATCACAATATGTAGAGTATTTCAAAATCACACGTTTATATAAAACGGTTATTGATAAGCGCACTGTAGGTAGATTTGTGCAACATCATGCAGATCACGTTGGTACTTTCTCGAAGACTTATTGTTATAGAAAATTTTCATCGAGGGAAAATATACGTAGTACTGCAGCTTTCGTCAGATCTACGAAGGCACGTACAAAAACTCTTGTATTTTCCGCCGAGCAAGTTCTCTAGTCCTTTGTTTTTATTTCTTAAAATTGTTTATTTTCGTCGACCCGATGCAACTCATCACGTTCTTTCATGTCGGTCAATGCATTTACGTCAAATGATTTTATTATATTTTGTCCTATTTGCGGAACATCGCAGAAAACGCAATGTTTAATTCGCCATCGCCAGATGTGCCATAGATGACAGTACGAAAACGTACGAACTTCTTTATGACCATCTGAAGACACGGAAAGTGAAAATCATCAGATACTACAGCTTCGGTAATTTACTCGCGAAGCCAAATTGATCGCAACTTTATCCATAATTAAGTGCCGTTTTATTAATTATCAAATTATCTCGGTGATTTGAATTAATTTTCGGGAATAATGATAACGCCGCTCGTGATTAACGAACAATCAGGTTGCCGATAATTATAACGGGTTTATTAAATGGCTCGTGTAATTGATTGTTAATAATAGAGAATCGTGGGGGTTTCTTCAGTTCGATGGTGTACGAGATTTGGTACTTTTGATGCATCTGTAAATGATCGAATGATATTGTTAAATGATGATTTTCTGCTACTTATCATTATTTTTCTTTTATTGGACGTACTGTATCTTAAATACTATTTGCTTTTTCATTGACTGCTTCTTTGGCTGAAATCATTTTAAAGAGTTGAAAATAAATTATTTAGATACTAATGATACCAATTGTCAGGATACTAATTATTTGACTTCAGGTCCAGTAGGCCATAACTTCTTTTTGATTCACTTCGTTGTCAGATTCTACTTCTTATGCTGCGAATCGGCATCGACCTAAATACAGGATAATGCATCTTAGCTTATACCTTTTAAGCTCAAAGATTTAAAAAATAAAAAAGATACCTGTATACATCATCGCTTCATTGAAAGCGTTAATTCGTATAACAATCACGTTCCGAAGGATTTCTCTAGTTGACGTCGAAAAAAGTATGAAATTTCCATCTCTTTTATCCGAATTTATACGCATCACGTAGATATACGAATAAAGTACTTGTACGTTTACGACGTAAAAAATTATCGCATTACGATAAAATAATAAATTAAATATGAAGTACTACAACTTGTCACCTGGTCTTGATAACGAAACTATTTGTTTTACAACCACCGTACACATTCATCGATAGGTACACTTGTTCGGTAAATTTAAGTCGATCGCTGATCAACGAAGTATTCTAACAATCGAAATTAAATTCTTTCTCCGAAACCGTTTCATCGAAACACGCACTTTCAAGTGGAAAAAACAAATTAAAACAAATTCGTACGTCTATTTCGGAACGTTCCAACGGACACGTTTGAATCTAATATTTATCATCGGCTTCTATTTGTACTACATTTACACGCTGCAAATACGTTTAATAGTTTAATTTGCGAAAAAATAGGCAAATAATTGCTTTTTAATAGAACGCAACGCATCTTTATACATCGTATATGAAGAGTACATAATGCAGCGAATCGAATTTGTAATAGTGGCCGATAAGATCTATTTATAAAAGCGCAGATGCGCGTATAACGGGGTGTCAATCAATTTGACGAATTTGATTGTTTCGATGTTAAATTAATTTATCGTCGAATGTCGTGATTACCGAAACGACCGGCGGCATTTTAAACCGAAAGTGAAATTTTTCCTCTGCTACGTGCTCATTCTCACAGAAAATTTCGATACTTTGCCATCTTCCGTCAGGTTTTTCTACAATTAAACAAGAGCACTTCAATTAGCAAATAATTACCACCTGAAACAAACACCAAAGTAAAATTATTCGAATGTTGCGCAACCGATGACCTGCGATTCCATCGAGAACATTTTCAGTAGCCATTTGATAATCGTTCGTCGTCTCGTTGAAAACGTACATCGTAAGTTGAAATAGTGATTTCTTATAAATTTTTAATTTAAATTCGCCGCTAAAGAAAAAACAATTTCCAAACTACTTCGGTATTTAAATTAAACATTTAGTAGAAAAAAATTAAAAAATTAAGTGTGAATAAAAATGTCAGTTTTAAGATAAAATCAATACACTGAATACGAACGTTACTTAAAACGTTTGTTAATTATATTTTAATTAAATTTGTAAGAAAACTATGTTAAAACACCGGTAAAACGTTATTCATTTAAAGGAGGCAAAATGTGGGGTTGTGAAAATGTTACTTTAGTTTTTTTATACACGAAGTACACGGTGTTCGGAAAGGCACCACGATCTGATAATTACGAAACGTGATATAATTCCATAATAATATCAGATCGTGTCCAAAATAACGCGAAGAAAAATGTAATAATCCGAGTTTTGAGAATTTGTACTCAATTTATCACCGCTGAGATGCTGATAGCTTGGTAATATAGGTATTAGGTAGATAATGTTTTCGAATATTTTGCCAACAAAAAACACATATTTCATTGAAAGTACAAATACAAAACTAAAACGTAATAAAATTCATTCTCGGAATTAGACGAAATGCGACGATTTGTCCACACATTTTGTAAAGTTTTATACCGCGATGTTGAAGAAAAAAATAAAACATTGTAACATGTACAGAAAAGTTCTACGAAACAAAGAAGAAAAATCCTTAATATAAATCTCATTTAAATCCCCTAAGGAAATTAAAAACGTCACTCGAATGTTTTTAATTAAGTCTTCTTAATAACACTTCTAAACGCTCGTTAAGTAGTCTATTTTAACGAAAGGAGTAACAATTTTGTAGTAATAATTTTACAAAACGGAGATTAACGAAGACTTGACATTGAAAACGATTAATTTTTTTATAAATATCGAATCTTTAATGAGATTTAATTACTTCATGCAAAATTATCGATGAATTTAAAAAATTTTCCATTTTCCTCTTGTTTACAAATTTTGCAACTTTGTTGTTTTTTAGGCTTTTTACAATCGGAATTTTGAGTCAATAATTTCTGCGTTATCAGCAACTTATCACTATTATCGGTTCGATTTTTTTTTTAATTTTATAATTACAGATTATAATTAAAATTAACCATAGTAATTAACTTACCTCTGTATTATGAATACTTTACGATTCACGATTACGAATAATTCATTTTAGTTCTAAATTTAACAATAATTAGGATTCAATTGTAAACAAATACTTCAAAATGTCAACAAACTTGATCACTGCTTTTTCCTTATTCCTTTCTTACTTCATGACTTCACTCAACAATTCAGGTCAATTCTCATAACAACTCATAAAATCTTACTAGATCTTTCATCAATAGAAACCAAACACCTACCTCACAGTACCAAAAAGGTACAGTAGATTTAATCTTGGCATAGAATCGGTCATTCGGGAGTCGTAAAATGGCCAAGTATCAATTCCACTTTCGTATCTTGGTCGTCCACAAGCGAAAAAAAAGAAACTGCTGAAATAATCGGAATTCGAATCATCGGTTCGCGTATTCTCTTAATAGTCATTAATCTAGAGTTTTTTATTTTCAACCGAAGAATAGACATAATAACGTAATTAGGTATCTTTATAGTAGGTACTAGGTAGATCTCGTATAGCGAATTTTCGACATTGCGACGTTAAACGTTTGCTCAAAACTTGGTCACGTTTTATTGAGTAAATATTTTTACTTATTTACGATTCGGATTCATTTACGATTGTTGCAGGGTAAATGAAACATTACAAGTAACCTTCCACAAGAGAATTTCTAAAAGAGAAATGTACAAAGAAAACGACGCGTTGGTGGTTGCCATATTACAACAATTGCAAACTAGGAAGATCGTTCACGTGAGTAAGTACCATTGTCAATATGTTTACGCAACATTGGAACGAAAATTAAACACTGAAGTCGATTTTAATTTACAGGAGAAAAGGAAGGCGGCACGCAGTTGAAACTTGTTATCCATTACGACACCGGCGAATTCGCCTTGTTCAAACCGATGAGGTATCTCGGACGTTTTAATAATATATTCGATTGTATATAGAGCAAAAGAGTGGCCATCAAATTAAGACTTTTTAGTACCGGACAATAAAGAGTCAATGGTGGCATTTCGGTTAAAACTTGAATTAACTTCAGTATCGTTTTGTATTAAGCGATACTGCGATTATTAATGAAAAAGGTTTATACGACACAATACGTATGTATACGAGCATGTTTGTAGTACTTCAACTTTTAAACCTCGTAAATAAAACATCATAAGGTACTTTTAGGGATATGGTTTTTGTATAAAGTCGGGTTTAAATTTTCAAACGGTTCCAGTTCGTTACGTCTCATTGGGGTTTTGTGATAAATTATTCAATTCGAAATGAAAAAAAGCTTCTTAATTGCATTATTGGTAAACAGTATATAACCGAAAACATATAAAAATGTCAAATAATAAAAATAAACAAAAACTACTAATGAAATATATCGATATAGTACAATAACATGCGATATTTCAATTCAAGCTACTTACCATTTTCTTCTTTTTGAATTTCGTAGGTTTCCAAGAGAGCAACAAACTTTACCAAATCATTTTTATTTCACCGATTACGAAAGACATAACGCTGAGATTGCTGCCTTTCATTTAGATAGGTAAGACCGAAATCTTGCTGGTGTTTTCACAAGTTTGATTAATTCAAGTAACGATAATTATTCAAGTTCGATTGTAAACGGAAGCTGCGAACTCACTTTTTGAAAGTTAGAATAAAAAACACTTCAAATAACTCATATTTGGTCACAATTTACGAAAAGTTTTTGCTGAAGACAGAAAAAAAATCTTTGCATGCGTTCTGCGATATGATTGGCTGTTGATTATCAATTCAACGAAACGTTATCACTTCTGTCAATCAGGTTGCAGAAATCCGATAGAGAGCGCTAGTGAAATACAACGTGATTGGCGCAGAAGCCAAGTAGATAGCGATAGTGTAGCGCAACGTGATTGGCTGCTTGTTATCAATTCAATAAAATTTTGTTTTTGCCGTCGATCACGTTGCAGCACCCCCAATATTTAAATAAAACTGATTGGTTAAAATTTGAAAAAGGAATGGTTTTAAATTGAAATCTAAACAGATTTATGAACGAACTCGTAAAACGAGAACGATTTCATGAGGTAGTTTAATCGCTTACGATAAACTGATTATTACCATATTAGTTAAAATTTCTTCACTCCTCGTTAATTGCATTTTCTCCTCTTATTCTTTTTTTTTTTTTTAGAATTTTAGGCTTCAGAAGATCAATGCCAGTGACTGGTAGGCTGTTAAATTTGACTTCGGAATTTTACAAAATCGCCGACGCCGAATTACTAAAAACCTTTTTTGTATCGCCGGCGAATAATTTATGCTTTCACGGTCACTGCAGCTACTACTGTGATACTAGTCATGCCATTTGCGGTAATCCGGACAAAGTAGAGGGTTCGTTCGCAGCATTCCTACCAGAAAAACAAGTCGCTGATAGGACACTACGTAAGCATCCATGGAGAAGATCTTATCACAAGCGAAGAAAAGCCTTATGGGAAACTGGTATGTTATCGAAGCTTCGAATTTTACGGCCAAGTCTTCAACGTAACTTTTATCCAGAACCAAATTATTGCGACGCGGTCAAACGTACTCCGCCTTACAACAATGGTATCATTTTATTGGACCTGGTGGATACAAGCATTTTCGACTTTTTAATGGGCAACATGGACAGACATCATTTCGAAACGTTCACAGCCTTTGGCAACGACACGTTTCCATTGCATTTGGATCACGGTCGCGGTTTCGGTAGACCTTTCCACGACGAATTATCAATTTTAGCTCCTCTAACGCAGTGCTGCATCATCAAGCAGAGCACGTTAAATATGCTACTAGGGTAAGCTTGCAATTTATCCGAAAAAAACATAAAACACTTTTTGAAATACGCTTATTTAAATTGCTTCCCAACATAAACAAGATAAAGATGTGGAAAAAAAGAGGAGAAACCTTTAAAAAGCATTAAACATTCAAAGGACAAAATATAGCGTCCCTTTTGGGCGGACAATCTTCCAACACATTATGTTTAAAAGGTTAAAAGTTGTTTCTTCGGGTCGTTTGTTTGTTTATGGTAAATCTGCGGGGTGTGAAAAAAAGCAAACCAGAAGGTGTCCCACTTTCGATCTCGCCGATATTTATTTCACGCGTCGCAAATTTTCCAAGGGCCCTTTTTACGATCGCCGATGGTGCTTTTTTCGTCTTTTTTTGTCCTCGACGAAGTTCACCGAATTTAATTTCCTTTTTGGTTTGTCGACGCGTGAAAAAATCAACGCGTAACTTGGCTTAATTAATTTTTTGCATCTCGAATAATTAACTCGGATGGGTATTTACATTTATAATTTTTTATGCTAATAAGTCAACCTTTTTTTAACTGAGTTTTTCAATTTCGCGAATTATTTCGACCGATTTAAGTTTCCAATGTTTACTAGACCGAAAAATAGCAACTCGAAACATCTTCGTCATAAAAAAAGGTAAAGTTTACGAAACCCGTATCCAAAAAAACTTCTAAGTTATCTATATGCAAAACACATGGATATTATGTCGAATAAAAGAAATCCAATAAAAACTTTCTTAAATTAACCTTAGCATTGTTGAAATTTGAAAAATCACCATCACGCGATTCCTTTCGGTTTAACAAATCGACTCGCGAATTGTAAATGATTTCGTTGAAGCGTTTATAATAACGAATCCGCCGCTTAAAATGTATTACGCGAGAAAAGAAGTTTACGAGTCTGTAAACGACGTGTCTGGCCGAATGTTTCGTGTGCATGGATTTTCAAGTATTATGGGCAAAAGTGGTACATTATTTCTGCGGCGATTCGATGTAAAACTCGACGGCCGAGCAGACAAAAGCAGAATGGACGTACCTGAATATTGTGAAACTTTTTTGATAAGTAATCTCTTCTGCTTTCTGTATCGAGTGCACGAGAAAAAGTTTTATTATAAGGGAAGAAAAATATGTCTCAACATTGTGTTGAATTGGAAGCAAAATAACATCAAATACAAAACAAATCAACAAGATTTCTCAAATTCGAGGGAGGATAGCTCTGATTCAAAAAACAACACCCCGGTCATCAAAAATGTAAATGAGACTACAACAAAAAAATTTCGTTTAAAAAAAATTCTAAAAAATTAATTAGCAAAAGGGCCAAGGAAGGTAGAACCAGAATAAAACATTACATCTGAATTGTGATAACACGCAAAATAGCAATTAGGCATCCGGTGTACTGCCAAGACTAATGAATTGCCTAACTTATGCCTTGAAAAGGATCCTTGAGGCATAAAGTTCTTTTTTTGACTGATAAGTAGGCTAATTTTTGCCTAAAAAGTGAAGCCCACCCCCATCACAACAGGAGATCATACGTAGATAATGATTTGTCATTATTTTTCAAAAAATTCGCTCAACTCATCTTTTATTCTTGGAAATTCTTCACATAACAAAATATACGTGCAAGCACACGGCTTAAATTTGAAGAGAAATTCCCTTAAAAATTCTTAAAAATTGTCAAAATTTTGTTAAAAATGATTGAAAATTTGAACGAAATGGCACATGAATTGCCAAAATGGTGGAATTGTTCAATATTTGCAAAAAATTGCATAAAAATAGTCAAAATCTTGCTTAAAAAAATTGAAAATTGCTCAAAACGACATAAAAACTGTTGAAATGACATTAAAATTGCCTACAATTGAACAAAATTTATTCAAAATTGTTCACTTTTGCTTTAAATTACACAAAAACTGTTATAATATTATTAAAATTGTATAGAATTGATCGAAATTTGTTTAAAATTGCTTAAAACAATTTTAACATTTTGATGATTTTTTGTAATTTTAAACAATTTTAGACAAGTTTTGATAGATTTTTGACAATTTCAGCAGTTTTTATGTAATTTTGAGCAAATATTGAACAATTTTAAACAATTTTAACAACATTCTGATGGTTTTTTGTAGTTTTAAACAATGTTAGACAAGTTTTGATAGATTTTTGACAATTTTTACAGTTTTTATGTAAATTTGAGCAAATATTAAACAATTTTAAATAATTTTAACAACATTCTGATGGTTTTTTGTAGTTTTAAACAATGTTAGACAAGTTTTGATAGATTTCTGACAATTTTAACAATTTTAATGTAATTTTGAGCAAATATTGAACAATTTTAAACAATTTTAACAACATTTTGATGGTTTTCTACAATTTTGAACAATTTAAGACATGTTTTGATAGATTTTTGACAATTTTAACGTAATTTTGAGCAAATATTGAACAATTTTAAACAATTTTAACAACATTTTGATGGTTTTTTACAATTTTGAACAATTTTAGACATGTTTTGATAGATTTTTGACAATTTTAACAATTTTTATGTCATTTTGAGCAAATATTGAACAATTTTAAACGATTTTAACAACATTTTGATAGATTTTTGACAATTTCAGCAGTTTTTATGTAATTTTGAGCAAATATTGAACAATTTTAAACAATTTTAACAACATTTTGATGGTTTTCTACAATTTTGAACAATTTTAGACATGTTTTGATAGATTTTTGACAATTTTAACAATTTTTACGTCATTTTGAGCAAATATTGAACAATTATAAACGATTTTAACAACATTTTGATAGATTTTTGACAATTTTAACAATTTTTATGTCATTTTGAGCAAATATTGAACAATTTTAAACGATTTTAACAACATTTTGATAGATTTTTGACAATTTCAGCAGTTTTTATGTAATTTTGAGCAAATATTGAACAATTTTAAACAATTTTAACAACATTTTGATGGTTTTCTACAATTTTGAACAATTTTAGACATGTTTTGATAGATTTTTGACAATTTTAACAATTTTTACGTCATTTTGAGCAAATATTGAACAATTATAAACGATTTTAACAACATTTTGATAGATTTTTGACAATTTTAACAATTTTTATGTCATTTTGAGCAAATATTGAACAATTTTAAACGATTTTAACAACATTTCGATGGTTTTTTGCAATTTTGAACAATTTTAGACAAGTTTTCATCAATTCTTGACAATTTTTACAGTTTTTATGTAAATTTGAGCAAATATTAAACAATTTTAAATAATTTTAACAACATTCTGATGGTTTTTTGTATTTTTAAACAATGTTAGACATGTTTTGATAGATTTCTGACAATTTTAACAATTTTTATGTAATTTTGAGCAAATATTGAACAATTTTAAACAATTTTAATAACATTTTGATGGTTTTTTGCAATTTTGAACAATTTTGGACATGTTTTGATAGATTTTTGACAATTTTAACAATTTTCATGTCATTTTGAGCAAATATTGAGCAATTTTAAACAATTTTAACAATATTTTGATAGATTTTTGACAATTTAAACAATTTTCATGTCATTTTGAGCAAATATTGAGCAATTTTGAACAAGTTTAACAACATTTATATGGTTTTTTGACAATTTTTATGCCATTTTGAGCATATATTGCGCAATTTTAAACGATTTTATCAACATTTTGACACTTTAACCAATTTCAACAACAATTTGAAATTTTTAAGTAATTTCAACCAGTTTTAAACAAATTTTGACAAATTCTAAACTATTTCAACAATATTTTGATAACTTTTTGACCTCTGGAGATCTCGGATGATTAACTATTTATATAGAAAAATTGCAAAACTTACTTATCATTTAATTGATCCGAAATGAGAGCATTTCCTTCGTAGTTTGAGAGAACTCTTAAGCACTTATGAGTTTATTACTCGTATTTCACAAACCACTTTCATCAATACGTTCTGTTATCGTAACTAATCTCATGCAAAATTCCAGCTTCCACAACGGTCCAAAGAAGCTAAGCCAAGCGATGCGAGAATCCCTGCTGAACGACCCATTAAACCCGATCCTTTGGGAGCCTCACTTCGCGGCGTTAGACCGTCGAGTGAAAATAATCTTGGAGGCGATCCGCGAGTGCATACGATCAGCCAAGGATTCAGGATCGGATAACGTAAGCGGTTCAGCGGGCTCAGCGGATATGACTCCACCGAGATAATCCCGCCATCACTCATACCTCGTGAAATCTCGTACTCGTACGATCTATACCTATTTTATTCGTTTTTGTTATTTATTTTGTAATTTTCGTCTTCGGTAATCATCGATAAGTGAGCATTGCATCGAGGGATTAAAAAATTGACACGATGGAAGGTATAGGCGTTGTATTACCATATTCTAAACGCCAATTCACCGAATAGAATTAACATTTATCTATAGACTGATTTTTATTATTTTTGTTTCATACGTCCGCCGCAATCATTTTGTACAGTTTCGAGGCAATGTTTTCTAGTCTTAATTATACGAATGTAATTTATGGTAATTTGTTAACTTCCATTAGGTTTTAAGAACGCGTGTTTTAAGACTTCCCGTGTACATTTAAAAATTTGTGATTATCCCGAGCGAACGGTTTTTTTCTTGGTAAAAAGATCTCAGAATTTTTTCGTTATTTCCGAAACCATCAAAGATGAAATTTCCATCCTGAAGTGTCCCTTGTGTGGGTCAAACAGTATCGTTTACCTAATTTTGGTCTTACATGTTTCTTTTTCTATTTTCGTACACGCATTTGTATTATTTGAACCTTTTTTTTGTAAATTTTAAGAAACGTGTTGTGATTATGTTTTTTAAACGTGGAATAGAAACATTACCAATGTGTTGATAATTATTTCAGACGTTTTAATTTCATTTTCAATTAAAGAGGTGAATTTTGTGATAAGAACAGAATATTTAATCTGAAGCACAAAAATGACCAAAACCAACTCATTTCTATCGAGATTTATGCTCCTTGAAAAATGTAATCTAGGAAAACCAGTTTTTTGTTTCATCAGTGCGACAACACTGGTTTCGTCAAAAATTGCATAATTCATAAATATTCACAGTATTCTTTGAATTATTTACAAAAAAAGTCCGAGAGATTGATGAGACAATTTTTAAAATTTTAAAAAATTGACAAATCAAATCAAACGACGAGAAATTCGATTTTGGGGCCTTTTGCTTTTCTGTTTTTCAAAAATCTATAAATTATCCAAATTGGAGGTCAACATCGACACTCGATAGTTCCCTCGTAATTTTTTTAGGGATTTTAAAGCAGAATTCATTTTTTTAACGTTACACTCAAGGAAATTCCGATGGAATGAAATGGAAATAAATTTTAAAAATCAGCGTTACCATTTTGCAAAAACCAAAAATCTGCATTTTTCACGCAAAATCTGGTTTTACATTATTAATGATACAGCAAGCTTTAAAACACGAATTATACGGAAAATGAATTTTGAAAATTGCGATTATGTACTTCAAAAAAGAAAATCAGTGTTACCAGTTCAAAAAAAATTTTTCAAAAAAAATTTAATCCCATCACTTTGTTTTTTCAAATGTTACACGCGATTTGGAAATAAACTCCAAAAATGAATTTGAAAAATCAGTGTTGCTATTTCAGATAAAAAACAAAAATTCTAGAAAAAAGAGTAACTTATCTGAATAAAATTGAATTTTACCATTTTAGTTAAAAAAAATTATACGTGATTTGGAGGTCATTTCTAAAAATAAATTTAGAAAATCAGTGTTGCCATTTTAGAGAAAAAACGAAAATTTCAACTTATCAAGTCGAATCCTATATTTTATAAATTTCGATATTGCAAGCTTCAAAAAACGAGTTATACGTGAATTGAATTTCAAAAATCGCGATAAGTTTAAAATCAGTGCGACCACTTCGAAAAATGTAAATTATTCAAATGAAATTGAATCTTACTGCTTTAATTAAAGAAAAATCATACAACTTATTCAAGGTTTGGAAATTACTTCCAAAAATGATAAATTTTAAAAATCACTGATACCATTTCGAGGAAAATACAAAAATCCCAACTCATCAAATCTCATTTTGCATAAATTTTTACATTTCAAGCTTCAAAAAATGTGTGATACGAGACTTGAATTTTGAAAATCATGACCATTTTAAAAAAGCTGATTGGTGCTACGGAATTTTCACTGGAGTGACATCAATAACAGCTTATACAACATCGTCGTTGAACAATCTGACAATTATTCCTATCCTAAATAACGAGACATTTTTTAAATTTTATGGATTTACATTAGAAGAGTTCAAAAAAGGATTCTGCTTTGAGACGTCGAACTGTCAAGAGCTCCTGCCTTTTTAGGAAATGCTTAGCAATGGAAGTTGACGACGAAACAAAAACAAATTCTAGACTCATGATGGCCGAATTAAAAAATCTTTTCTCAAGAAAAAATACAACTAAAATTCATCAACATCAACCTCAACCAGTTTCGCTGAAGAACAGATTCTTGGCATTACCTGTTGAAGATTGCGAGGATGTACCGGTGAAGGAGAATTCGCCGTCTCCAAACGCCGAGGTGGCCAGAGAACCCAGACCTCCTCCGTTATTTATCGACAACGATGATATCAA
>QBDW01002589.1:0-17684 GCA_003261595.1 Maconellicoccus hirsutus | reverse complement strand
TTCGTGGTTAAAATTATTTTTTAATTTTTTTTTATTCTTTATTTTTAATCGAAATTTCGTAATTTTCAGATTTCAAAAATTCGCCAAAAATCGAAAAGTTAACTTGGACAGCTAAAATTTTGGTTTTGGGGGTTTTTTGACATGCTCTTTTCAAAAATCCAACTCCCGTTCAAATCCGAGTCGGACACCTCAAGTAATCCCCTTGTAAGAAATAAACAAGTGATTTTTAACATTTTAATCGAGAGATTTCTTTTGTTCAAAAAATCAATGTAAAAAAATTTAGGGTGTCTGAAATAGATGAAAAAAATGCCATTCTGTCAATATCAACAACTAAATATTACAAAAGAGAGGTGCTCGTTAAATACTATTGCACTGGTACGAGTATTTTTAGGCGATAAACAGCTTCGAAGGATCAAGAATGTGTTTAATAAATAATAATATATTCTATATATTCAACGTATTTTTTCTTCTGTTCAACTGATTGTTTATTCAATCGGCGCATAATTATGCGCTTATATAAAACGTGGAAATTTTGAAAAAAAAATTCTAACGCGTCATCTGGAACGGTTTATTTGAAAAGGTTTCTGCGTTGCATATACTACGAATGATATTCGGTTTGGCGAACAAATGCTAGTTTGTAAGGAAGAGATAGCGAGTAAGATGGGAGGGAAAAAAATGATAAACATTTTCACCGGGGTGAAAAAAACAATTATTCTTTCGCCGTATGAGACGCAGAATGTGACATTATTTTGAAATCGCTACGACCAAGAAAAATGTTTTCTACGGCGCGCACATGTTGCATAGTTTCGTTTTGTTCTGTCTAAAAGAGCGCAGAAAAAATCTAGTATTTGTTTTTTATTGCATAGGATTTTTAAATGCGCCAGTAAATTTTATTCAGCTTCTGGGGAATTCGTTTAAACGCAATAGGGAGCGTGAAATTTAATAAAAACTTTTTCCCATCGAGGTTTTCGTCTCGTATTGCGAATTCACTTTGCGCTAACATTCTTCGCTTTGGTGGTCCGGCCGAGTATTTCGAGATGAACTGATAATTGTGTAAGATAAAGCCGAGCCTCGGGCGGTTGGTTTTCGTCGCGAAATTAAAACGTCTCGTAAGGTTTGTCGGAGGAAACAGAAGCAGGAAAAAAAGGCGAACTAACGAACGGGGCGAGAAAACATGATAAATGCGTTTTAGTATAAAGTGTGTATAGAAATATCTGCGGCCAAATGTTTTAATAATTTTCCGGCAAAAATTGACGTTTTTCACCGAACAACATTACAATAACATTTAACCGAGCCTGGACTGGTTTTTATTTTTGCGTAATAAATTATGCCTTTTCAATTCAATATTGTTGAAAAGCACAGAAAAAATCGCTTTTTGCAAAACGTACTTAGACATAACCACCCGTAAATCTCTCGCTGAAATGTTTTCTTTTGACTGTTTCAATTTTGCGAAATCGTAAATTTCAACCAAAAGCAATTTATCTTGCAAACAAACATAAAAATATACAATGTACAAGGTACACGTATGTAAGGAATATTTGTAAAAACAGATTTATTTGGTGATTTTTTTTCTTCTTTTTGTCCTATGTATTATTTGGGTTTACTGTTTTTTTCCTCTCTTCGCGACCGAATGAATTAAAGATTTTCGTTAAAGAACTTTTTCCAGTCGTTGGGTTTTGTTTGATTATTAAATTTTAAACGCCCGATTCAATATTAGATTTCCTTTGAATAAAGAATAAGATTTATCTGGCGTTTACTCCCCTTTATTTTTAAACATGCCAAAAAAGGTTTATCTGGCAATGTTTTAAAAGGTGATAAAAGATAAGTGGAGTTTACGCGATTGAATTTTTTTCTTTGCGGAGATGCATCTGCAAGGCAGCTTATGTAGGGAGATTTAGTAGGTGAAAATTCAGAAATATTTTTAGTGCGAGTATACAAAGATGTAAATAGTTGTTCGGGTCACAGGAGAAAAACCATGACAAGAAAACTCGCTGCTCATTTTTTTGTCGGTAGATATTTGCGCTTTTAGAATTGAAAAGTAATCGGTGTAATGGAAACATGTAATTTGTTTGATAAATGAAATATAAATTTCAAAGTTGTAACCTGCGACGTTCAGAGATAGTTTATGGATGTGTATTCGAATAGCAGACTGGAGATGGTAATATAATTGCGTGATTGATTCTTTGAAACGTGTAATTTGAATGTGAAACCGATGACGTTAATAGAATTGCATAATCAGTTTGCCGCGAAAACGTGAACTTTGAATATGAAACCGATGATGTTAATAGAATTGCATAATTGATTTGCCTCGAAAACGTGAATCTTGAATATAAAACCGATGACGTTAATAGAATTGCATAATCAGTTTGCCTCGAAAACGTGAATCTTGAGTACAAAACCGATGACGTTAATAGAATTGCATAATTCGTTCGCCTCGAAAACGTGAATCTTGAATATAAAACCGATGACGTTAATAGAATTGCATAATCAGTTTGCCTCGAAAACGTGAATCTTGAGTACAAAACCGATGACGTTAATAGAATTGCATAATTCGTTCGCCTCGAAAACATGAATTTTGAATAAGTTTGCCTTAAAAGCATGAATTACAAATACAAGTAAATCCTCATGTAAGTATTAATCATTTAATTGATTATGTACATTTGAATTTTTGAATGTAAAACCAACGATGATCTAAAAAACGAAGATAACTATAAATTCCAAAAAAATGTTGATGTTATGTAGATTTGTTATAAATATCAAAAATGAAATCAACATTCACACCATAATTCCATCTCTGCGCAATCCATTATAACGTAACTTCACGCGGTAAATTTGACCGAAAAAACTTGCTCAAAGATATTTTTTATTTGAAACGAAAGATATACGCGTGAACGCGGCTAACCAGGTAAATTTAGGCGATATTCGCAGATAGCAAGTTGGTATTTGCGACTAGTAAATTTTATCAGGTTTTCACTCGAAATGGTAATGTTCATTGGAAACATACTAAGTCTTTACCGTCGTTTGGTGTAGCTTTAAATATTTTAATTCGCTCGACTCTGACGAATAAAAAACCCGTAGAAGCGCTGGAACGTGAAAAGTAAATTAATATTACGCTTTGAGTAATGAGAACAAAAGCCGTAATGAAAATTACGAGTCACCAAGTTGTGTTCCCTCGACTGTGGATAAACTACATGGCGAAAAATACTACCGCTTATGTGTGTACATGTCAAGTAAATATGTGCGGCTATTTTTACCTCGAGTGCGTCGTCGAGTAGCTGGGTTAGCGAAGATGTTCAAATGGAGGAAAATTATAAAGGAATTTATAAGTTGAGACGTTAACGGGTATAACGTTCGCGCCAAACAGACGTTCCATTTTTCGTATTCAACTTGGTATTTCGTTTCTGGTTTCTTTCAAAAGATGGTTTTCCAGCGAGAGAAGTTCTTTATGTCGTGGAGTCTTTAACGACCTGTTTTTGGACACGAGGTTAAAAATTACGCCTTGTAGGAAGTTTTTGATATAGAAGAATTTCGTGCTCGGTGAATGTTTGCCTGGTTGAATTCGCGTGTTTCCATTTCAACGAGGAATCATTTAAGGGGTAATTGAAAGATGATTTTGGGGTTTTCCCTTTTATTTTGTTAGCTTTACATATTTCGTATCGAGTTCAACTTGAAGTTATTTTTTCAAGATGACGAGTAATCGGAAGTATATGGTCGGAAAAACACCTTCATGGGATGTGATTTCAAGTTGAGTTCTTTTCGATGGTGTACGAAGCAGCGAAATTGCGCCGAGCGAATAGTCGATTTTTCAAACTTGAGGCATTTTTATGTGTTGTATTAGGGACATGGTATACAATTGAAGGGAAATGTTACGTGCTAGAAGAAAATTGCGATTTGAAATTTTGAAAAAGAAACGAGTTTCTTTTCAATCTTTTCCTGAAGTATTTCTTACATATGGGTAATCTAAAGTTTTAATCAAAAGTAACAGATTTTTTGGTGAAATGACCATTTTATTCGGAATTTTGAACGATTTTCACCTAAACTGACTAAATTCTAGAAATTGTGGTGACGTCAAATATGGTTTACTGGTCTTTCGATGTAATGAATAATCGATTAAAGATTAAAGCGCCATTTTTTAAAGAGTTCTACTCTGCCTCGGGATTGTTACTCATACAAATACGTCTCATACTCTTTGTGTTGGTCTAAACAAAAAATTGTCCAATCAAAAGTTATCTCTTGAAGGTTTTTGCATATTTTTTTTTCATTAAAAAAATTCTGTTTCAGTTCATTTTTGGCCTTCAAATTTGTAAAATGACATGAAAATTTATTTTAAAAAACACTTTATTGGTTTTTACGCGAAAACTAAGCGAGATAGAGCATAAATGTATTTCATTAAAAGTTTCGAATCACCAATTTATCATCACACAAGCTACATTATAAGCTTTTTTTCACCCTGCCCCCGCAATTTTTGAGGTGCCACCCCCTCCAAAAATACTGTAATTTGTCCTAGAGGAAAAATTTTTGCAGGGAACTTATTCTTCGAGGGTTTCTTTAATGTTTCTATCATTATAAAAATTGCATTTTTGGTAAGGATTCTCTGATAAATTGAAGAAATGTACTTTTTTTGTCGGAATTTCTTAGCATGTTACTTCGTTGTGCTCAAGTACTCGGCAAATCTGCTAAAACCTGAAGAATCTAACGTCCACTTAGACAACTGGAACATCACTTTATAAACACGTCTACGCGCAGATGAAAAGGAAAACGTGAAATTGAAATATTCGCGAAATAAGTACTTAGGTGCGAAAACACGTCGGTGAAAAAAAAAAACATTCGACACGATGAAAAATGAATCCCTCGTCGCGAGGTATTTATGAAAAAAGGTAAACTCTCGCTTGGATGAGTCACAAAGAGTAAAGGTACGTCATAGGTAAATTCGCGTAAATCAGATTTACATACAATGTCGCCTAATGGCGGCGGCACGTCGAAACGAAAATAAATAGAAATTTCTCACGCGTTATCGAAATAATAAAGCGAACGCGTATGGCGCGCGTACGAGTATACGCTGTCGAAGGGGCGACGAAAAGGCATTATTAAAAAGCATCGATGGTGACGTTTCATTTTTCACGGTCGTCGAGCATTCGTCAATATTTAAACGTCGAAGAGAGTATTTAAGCGTCGAGGTTTCTTGCCGCGATGTTGTGTCGGCGACGAGGCGGGGGCTAAGGAGGGGCTGAGACGTACGAGTGCAGAGTCAACGTCACGCAGAACTGTGTAATACCTTCGAAGGGCTACGGGTATCTTATACGATGGGGAATTAAAAGGGGCGCGAATGAGATGAATTTTCACGCGTTCAGACGATAAACGATTACTACGTTTTAAGATAAACTAGAGTGGTGGATGTGAGAACGTGTACTACGAACGAGATAATTTTCTCATCTTGGAGAGCTTATCGAAGTATAAATTGTCAGGTATATTGAACGAGGTACTGTATAAGGCATCAATCACCTTGTTTAAGGCGAGCCGCTCGAACGTGTTTAAATAATTTCACGAGCAGAGAAATATATACCATACTCGTGAAAAAGGCCTAAGGCAAATACGGCCAATATACTTTCGTATGTTTATTAAAACGCTGACGCAAATAATACCAGAGCAGCGTTTTCCACGCTAAAAAAACTTCAACTTTTTCATTACCTTTTACGCAGCAAAATGAACCGTTTAGTCAAAGAGAGTTATTTGCAGGAATTTTGTAAAAATTTCATATGAAAGAGAATTCGCAGACTCGTGATCGTTTCGTTTCATTTTTCACGTGTTTCCATTTCTTTTCACGAGGCTGTTAACTTTTTATGCCCTGTGGAGAAATTTTGCGAAAATTTGCCGCGTTGTTGTATCATTAGGGTGGAAATTTGTTGCCTTTTTGGGCATTTTATTTGTTTTTGCCTTTATAAGCAAATTTAAAAGTTTTTCTGGATCGTTTCAAATGTGAAATTTCGTCAAATTGTTCAAGTTGGATTGCGTGGCTTCGTTTGAAGTCGAAACAATAAATTAGAATGTTTGATTTGACGTTTGCAGTGTGATGAAAATCGTTGCTATAGCTGTTTTGCGCTGCTTCTTGATGATGGAAAATGAAAGAATATACAGCTCCGGTGACAATATCATCAATTCGTAGTACAGCCTCTGCCTCCTTCCCGAAAATTTTGGCATACTAAATCAATTTGATAAACGGTGAATTAGACACGGCCGGTTATCTTATATGGACCAATAAATACTCTGGTTTTAGTTCACCGGCATGACACCATCAGCGCCATTATTATTACGAATAAAATATATTTGGCTGTTAGCTACCGTTTCCATTTTCTTCATCTTAGAAAATGATGTTGTCTTCAGTGTTACAGAGCAGGGCAGAGCAGAAGGTAAGGACGGGTCACATTTTAGGAAAATAAAAATAAACAAAACATAAAAAAAGAAACAAAACATGCGACAGTGGCGCTAATTGACTGCGGTGTCATGCCGGCGAACTAAATAAATTCCACAGATTAAAAAAAACTCTGACCAAAAATTTTACATTGAGATGATTATCCATTTTAAACGAAGTTTATTATATAATTTTTGGAATTATAAATAAAATGAAATAATATGAAATGATTCTATATCAAAATTTTATATCTTCATCCCAATCCGGAAATCCCCACAGTTCATTGGAATGCTATCCCCTTTGCCCTTATGTTGTAAAATTACAAGGTCCTTGATTCTAAATTTTAGATTTCGAATGATGGAATATTAAAAATATGTGTGTAGTAAATTACTAGTTTCTCGGTCCCATTCCGTAATATCTGGCCTATCTGCGACTTCCTCAGCCTTTGGATCTTTGGTGTTCTTTCTTTTTTTTCATGAATCTGTGGCGCTCAAGAATATTACTCGAAGTTTGTATTCATAGTGTTCGCGAAATTTTGAAATTTTTCGAACAGAACATCATTTTATAAGTTATTCACGAGTTATCATGCACAATCGAGCGTTGTAGTTGGACGCTCGGAGATAAAATATGGTATTAATTCCCCTCCCTCTATTTTCATTCATGTTTTTCTCTTTGCGGCGAGAACAATCGCAATAGGTATATCGAATGGCGGATGAAAAGTTGCGAGTTAATCGCGTTAGCGGTTTATGGTACAGATGGGGGGTCGGGGTAAGTACGAAAAACGCGGGTATAGCATATATATATAGCGAATTCGGAAAAAAAGTATCTGGATGCTGGAGTGGGGCGAGAGTTGGGGGGAGGTATAAATTACGACGCTGGTAACGCGATTATTGTTTGGGGAGCGTTTTCACGAGGTGGTACACACTCTAAATTACTTTTGTAACTTTTAACCGGATGCAGTAGATCGGAAGCTTCCGCAGATGTCTTCATCTTGTGCGCGTCGCGTCGCGCGCGGTAATAAAAGGAGTGAACGGATGCGTGACAATGTATTAAAATGTTCGAGTATTAACCTTTTTTTTTTTTTGCGTCGTCCCCCATTTACGAATCCGTTGTCTCGTAATTCCTGCGGTGTGCAAGAAGCCGTGTATCGGAAACGTGCGACGATGTATCATACCGGACGAAGAGGTACGCGGAACGTATTCGGCGGAGGCGGCATTACGCCAAAATACCGACGGAGTTTTCGTTTTTTGTACTCGGCTGAGTTTAATGAATAATTTTCGTACTTTTGGAAATAGTAACGCCAACGCGAGAGAGGGGGCGTTGTACGTGAAACGTTTTCGGATGTTAAACTTTTCGCGTTCGCTTTTGCAACTTTAATCCGGGCCTCGTGTAAGTTTTTTGCGAGCGGGACGTTTAAAAAGCGCGATTCTTCGGTGCGTTTTGCCGCCTCGATGCGGTATGTTTGCCCAATTACAATTAAGGCTCGTTTACGAGTTGCAGAGTTCGACGGTGTGCGCTTTTGTATACGGAAATACACCTTTTTTTAGTTTTATAATTTGTATATTTGGTACGAGGGTAATTTACGAGTTATCAAAATACGCGCCAGTGCAGATGGTTAATCTGCATTCATTACGAGTTTCGAATACGGCGCCTGTGCGGCGTTGTAAGCGAAAGGTGAAATTGTTGTAATTCATTTTCGCCGTGGTAATGTTTTATGTATATTACATTTGCGCGGCGGATGTTACACGTAAAAAAATTTCCTTAGACGAGACGTATATATGAATAAAAATGCAACGCCCGAAGTTTCGACGAGATGTACGATGCGGGTGGGGTTTTTTTTTTTACTCTCGCGTGTACCATAGACGTGATGTCTATACGAGAAATACACCGTAAGCCGGCGTTTTATACTGGTCACGTACAAAGCCGCTGAAATGTTACACCGGTCTATGTATATAGCGGTGTCTTTATTCGATATATTCGACCGTTCTTACAGCATCTTTTATGGATTTGATAGAGAGCTACGTGTAAAAAAAGAACGTAGAGAGGGTTTTTTAAAGAATCTAGATGGGATTTCTCGCTTTGGAGATTTTATATACGCGGAAGTACGGCTGTTATTTTTTATGGTTTGTCGTCGTTTCATTCTCGTGTTTTCTGATTCGTCGCGAAGACGAATGTAGGTTTATTCGGGGGAGTATCGCGGTGGTTTTTCGTGTTTGTGGCATAGCAATGGGTACAGGGGTGTTTTTAGCTGATATACCGTGTACCTGGCTTGTGACCTAGTGTGCGATGAGGTTTGGTGAAGATTTTATTAGAATCGTTTTTGTAGATAATTCCCTCGTATATAATTTCTAACTGGATTTTTATGATGAAACAAACTGTTGATGAGGAAAATGCAGAAAACTGAAATGATTGATCATTGATTTTAAATAACCTTTGAAGTCACGGTGATAAGTGACATGTGATCTTATCACGGTGGCATGTCGGGATGACATGTCGTAGTCATGCCATGATGACGCGTCATTCTTGTGGTGATGTGTGATGATCATGTTACGATGACGGGTCGTAGTGACTCATCTTGAAGACTTGTCTGATGTCATGATGACATGCGTGGACACATGTCATAATTATAGGCGTGGCGATGACATGTCAGATGACTATTCTGTCGCTCTTAAAATGTGCCATGCATTATATATTCATATTTAACGAAAATTTTTTCACGTTATATAACATATCATAGGTCACAAGTCATTGTCATGGTCATGAGTGACAATATTGATATCTTCGTGTCATCATAACATGTCATAGATGGCTTGTCATTGTTTTGGTGACGTGTCATACTCATGAGTACATGCGATTATGTCATAATAGGAAGGGGGTAGGTATTTTTGGATATTTGGTGAGAAATTTCATCTAGAACTCACCGTATGATAACGTGATCTTCGTTTCAGCATATTTACTCGCGTAATTTGTATATAAAACGACTTTATTCATCTTCGCCTTCTGCGAACTCTTCAATTTTCCGTTTTATAAAGTATAAAGTGAACTTAAAATGCACCCTCGCGATTATTTTTTCATTTTTTCATCGCGGCGGATTGTTTATAAATAAAAGATACAGCATTAAAGTATCGTATCGTCGAGAAGATAGGTTTGTGGGTCTCGTCTTGTTACATCGTTCATCCCCAATTTTTTAATACCCTTCCCCAAAGTGCACTGAAGTGCCAAGGGTTCACTATTTAGATGACCTGTTGTACTTGTATCATTTGTTCGAGGGGGATTTAATTTCGCGCTCGTTTTTACTCGCCTTTAATTCGGGAAAATATTCGTCGCGGTTGCATAACCATCTCCGTTGCGGTATTTTTAGACGAAGTAGGATTAATTTTAATTTATTCCAGCTGCAGGCTGTATCACGAAGAGTGTTTACTTTTCTATTAAAATTTACGAGGCTATAAATTTTATAAATTTGGAAATGATTTACTTCGGATTGAAAGGATGTAAAAAAAGTCTAAAATTCGTCGGCGTCGTAATGAAAGCGAAAATAAAACGGAATCATAAAACCGAATAAACGTTTTAAAAAATGATAAAACAAGCGTTTATCCGGTCTCGTAAAAGATTTAACGCGAAAGAGGCAAGAAACGGTTCCACGCCGTAACAGAAATTAACCGAAGGAAATAAATTTCGTTTTATACAAAAGAAAAACATATTTCAGAGCTTTTTTTTTTGAAAAGAGTACAAAAAGTGCGGTGAAAAGTTTAAAATTGAATTTAAAATTAAATTTACGTTTTTTTTTTTAGAAAAAAATAACAACTTTAACGCTGTCAAACTAAAGTGTACAGGCGTACAAAGGTTTCGTGGCTTTTGCCGAGTACTCGGACTATTTTTTTCAATTAGATGAACGAATGAAACGCGAGCAACGTAAATTTCCACTAGTTCTCGTGGCGACTCGCACCTCGATGGGTTTAATTTTTTTTCATTTTGTTTTTCACGTCTCGGTCGTGTGACCGAGGTGATAGGAGATGAACGAGAGGGGAGCACTTGAGGGCGCGTTTAAATTGGTGGTTTTCTTTGCGGAACCTAAAATATGCTAATAATTTAACGAACGAAATTACCACCGTGTTGGGGTCAATGTCTGGCGATGCGATGTATACAAAGTATGAAAATTTTACTACTCATTAACGAGTTTGCGGTCTCGGTGTGTTGCGAGTTCGATAAATGATTAATTACTCCGGCGACGTGAGTGCCCGGAGCCCGCAGCGAGGAAATGTTGCCATAATTAAGCGAGCTCGCACGTTAAGACCGACGAAATACGCGAAATTGCGAAAAATATCGGTACTGGCAACCTCGAGCGGTTCGCGTTGCCAAAAAATATCTCATTTGAGGTGACAAGACGGGGATGCGGAGTGTGAAATGTTATTTTTATACGGAGATAAAAAATTCCCAACTTGAGCGTTTCGCAGTTGGCGAACGTTAAGGTGCTTGCTTATTAGGATTGTATATGATTCTTTGCTGGAGAAAAGAAACGACTTGAGAATTTTGACCATGGTTGCCTCGAGATGGCGACGAGATCGCGATGATTTTCGCGAAATTTTAACTTTACCGAGCGTGAAGCTGTATGTGAATAAGTGAACGTTGTTTCGGGTTGCAGCAACGGTGACTGCAACCTAAAGATTCCGCTCGGAATGAGCCATTTATTTTGTATTGTTTGCGATTCAGATCTGCTAACTGCTAAAAGGATATGGTATTATTATGGTACTTATACGGAGTAAATAGAGAAATGGATACCATCATTCACGCCATAATGGCTGAGTAAACGTACACGTTTTATAAGTTAACCGTGATCGATGTTGGAGATTCTTTTCGTTATACTTGCTCCGGTGGATATTAAACTTAATTCTTTAGGTTATCTTTTTTCCAGTAATTTTACTCGTACCTTTTTTGTCGGATTTTTCTCTTGTGGAGAGGAATGAAGTGCTATTGTATTTAATTTTTTTTCTTTTTTTCTTTTAGGTGAAGATTTCATCTTGTGCTTCTTTGGTACCCCACGTGTTTCGACCAAATGAAGTCCAGTTGAAAAAGTTTATACGGCTATCTTTCCAGTAGTCCTTGTTAGGACTCTAATTGACAAAACAAATGGTATGTTATTCGTTTTATTTTTCATAAACCAGATTAGTAGCCAGTAAGCGAAACAAACATTTTGAATTATCAACTAACAACCAATGAACCAATGGTAATATTTTAAACGATAACCAACAGCTAATGGATTCATGTACATATTTTAGCCAGGTTTTTAAATAAAAACCCAGACTATTACGTTTTATCAGTTGGTGGGAGTTGGACTGGAGACCATACTCCAAGTTTGTTTTAGGACCTCAGGAGTCCATTTTGACCATTTTTATCGATGTTAGTATATGTATAATTTGTTTTTGGCATTTTACTCGGGTCGGTTTCAACAAAAAAAGTTCAAATTCCACTTGGTGATCAGAGTGGGGATGACCTTGGATCAAAATTAGAACAAGTCACTTTTTTCAAAGGGGTGAGGGAAGGAGTGACGAAAATCAAAAGCGGCTAAAACATAAACCAATCGATGAAGCATTAAAATATGCACAACTTACCCAGAAATCAGCATCCTAAACCTTTTAGGAGGGAAAGCCTCTGATTATTTGACCTTGAATAATTTTGTGTCATGCTTGCAGCCCCCCTAAATTGACCTAGATGGTCGTGCTTCGGCATGTACATGCAGTAGGTGCTCGAATAGTGCCTTTTAGGGGCCCCCTTTCAGCCTCAATAAAC
The DNA here is from genome assembly GCA_003261595.1 of Maconellicoccus hirsutus. Classification (NCBI taxonomy): domain Eukaryota; kingdom Metazoa; phylum Arthropoda; class Insecta; order Hemiptera; family Pseudococcidae; genus Maconellicoccus; species Maconellicoccus hirsutus. The sequence continues at coordinate 5,488 of QBDW01002589.1, read as the reverse complement.
AATCATGATTTTTGAGTCTCCTTTAACGGTTTTCAATTTTACCTCATGTAGAACAATTATGAATAGAAAAATGGTTCTTTGTGGTGGTATTGTAGTACTACGTTTATGAAAAACCCGGCTTAAAAAGCTTTGCAGCGCTTGGTCAATTAATGATAGTTGATAAAAATTGAACAGTTAGTTGGAAAAAATGGAAGAGAATTCTGATAATGAAGAGAAGAACGATGACCATTTTACAAAATTGTGAAGTGATATTCTAGAAGTTTCTTTCGATTGTGACATCTCACTCCCTCACCTCTTCATCTTCGTGCAGAAGAAATAGTCCTTTTTACCGTTTTTCAATCAATGTCAATGTAGAACATGGAATGATTCATGGAAAGCGAATACGTTAAAATTGTGGTGGAAAGTCTGAAGTGGAAAATCCGGCCGTTTATATCGTATTACCGCGACGCCGGTTTTTATTTTCTTTTCGAGTGTATCCGAGTAAAGAAAAAACTTTGCGCGGGCTAAAAAAACAAGCAATTTGGGACGCGTTACGCCCAAGAGCTAAGTAAAATGTCTGGTTCGATGTGTCGACAGGTTTCGATGAAAAAATTACGTCGTTTTTGCCGAAGATTTTATTGCTTTAAGTTATTAGAAAATGAAAAAAGAAGAGAGAGAAAAGGATTGGTAACTAGGAAAATGCATTATAATGTTAATGTATTCGAAATAAGCACGGTTCGAAGTCCTTTAGAGGTATTTCGGTTTCGGTTCACTTGATTACGAAGATTCGGTGATGGATTATGGTGATAAAGGCGTTAATTCCGGGTGGACGGGTTTTGTTGGTGAACTGGTTGACGGGTGGGTTGGAGTTTGTTGGTGTTTTCGACGATATGGCGATGGTGAAGCGTTTTCTTTGAGATATTTTCTGTGTTAGTGGATTTTAAGAGTTTTTTTTTGCTGAGGATTTTCATTCGTGAGATTTCTTTTGATAATTTGTAAAATTGTATGAAATCGAGAGGTCAAGTGTCAATCTGTAGCGTCTTGTATTTCAATTACTTGGATGTAAATATATTGAGTTAAGAGTACTCTCGTTCAATTTTAAAAGATCATTTGAGGAATTGTGGGAAATAAGACTTAATCATATTACATCATTGAAAAAAATTCATTCTAGATAAAAAAACGAAAATGGCAACAATGTATTTTATATCTATAATCGTGAACCGTTCGCGGAAGAATGAAAATTTAAATTTGAATACTTTTGTAACGAGCACAATCGTTCATTGATGATTCCATGTTTACAAAAAAAAACATTCGATTGCGCCGAGAAAAACCTACTCAAATGAACCACACCAGTTACTTCTATGCGATAAATCGAACAGTTCGACCATCCGAAGGATCTTACATTTTCATCACTCATCGTTGATCGTTTGGCAGGACATTTATAAGTTGGGAATCTTTCCGAGGAATTTCGCTTTGACTCGACAGCGACGATACTCGAAAAGCGATGAGATTCTGCGAGAGGGTTTGCTGCGTAGGGAATTATACTTGGTTGACCAACACGCTGTAGAACAATTGGTAATCACCCTCGGGCGGTATTCCTAAAGCTATGACCTTGGTGCTGGGAGGGGTGAAAGCGTAGATTGTGTTGTTTTCGTATTTGTGCAGCTTCGGTAGCATGCGTTCGTTAATCATGGAGGCCATTTTTACTCCAATGATGACTTTACGTTGCGGGGAGTACAATACAACGTACGCGATGGATTCCATGATCTCGGTGTGCAAATCTAACATGCGATAGTTGGAGATTGTGGAGATTTCCAAGGCGAAGTAATGAATCACGTAGTTCAGCAGGTGAAAATCGTAGATATCCTTGTGCAATGGGAAGATTTGAAAGAATTCCTGTAGTGATGATGTAAACTCTGTTCCATACAGTTCGTCGTTGTTCATAAATGAGTACATGTTTGTGACAACCTTTTCAATGAGCTCGAATGGGATGTTGTACTTTTCGATGTAGAAATTCATAAGGATATCGGCTAATTTGTATTTTACCCTGTGGTTTGGTACTTGGACGCAGAAATCTGTGAAGTTCTTTTTAGCGGTGAAGTACCCGCTGGCGTAGAGTAAGGTGAGGTAGGATTTTCGTACTTCGTTGTCGATTTCGGTACCCGAATGTAGAAGAAGTTTTTTCAATGCCATGATCTCGGAGTGATCATTTGTTACCATAGATTTCAAGTAAGCTTTGCCGGCCACTATGTTGGCAATTATGCCCCTGAATCGTTTCACCTCCAGAGATCTACTCAAGAAGTTGTCCACTACATTGGGCATGTTGTAATACGTGAAGTTTTTCGCGGCGAACGTCTTCAGCAGCGGGATGAACTCGTGGAGACGTTTGCTTAGCCTTTTACCACTTCGGTAGCCGTTATACCACTGACGGGATTTCCTATTGGTTTCGCCGTCAATGGGGAACAAGCGGTACATGGAATCTATTTCGAATCCGGTCATGGCGAAGGCGTTGTATAAGATGGTCTCAGAAGTGTTGAGGCGTTTCGCTATGGTGAACCCGTCGAGTGAGGAGTCCAGGTCGTAGGTTCCGATTACGATGCCTCTGTGGAGGTATTGGTTCGTTTGGAGGGTTTGTATGGCAAACGAGGCGTAGAATTGGCGAATTTTTAGTTCTTCCTCGTCGGAGAGTTCATTGGTGAAGAGCGTCTCGAAGAAGCAGTCGTAGTCGTCGATTAAGACGAAGACGTGTTGGTGGAAGTATTTATGGAGTAGTTTTGATAAGAAGAAGATACTGCGGGTTAGTTCTGACGGGGTTGCTTTGCCTTCGAGGTATTTGCGGAATATATCAGAGATCGCGCCAGTTGATGGGGGTTTTGGTTCGGTGTTATCGTGAGGAGCAGTATTGGTTTCGTGCGGGTCTGCAGTGTCTTGGTTGTTGGGTTCGGTTAAGTCTGCGGTGTTGTCTGGGGTGTTGGCTTCGGTTTGATCTGCAGTGTTGTCTTGGTTAGGGTCTGCAGTTTCTTCTTGATTGTTGGCTTCGGTCTGGTCTGTATTGCAGTCTTGGTTATTGGCTTCAGTCTGGTCTACGTTATTTTGTTCATTGGTTCCTTGTTGAATAGTATCGTCCTCGCGAAATAGATCTGTATCAGATACGTCGTCGAATATATTTTCAAGATATGTGTACTGTTTGAACACTTCACTAACAGCGGAACCAATTTGATCTACGAACTCGTCATAACTGGATGCTGTGACATTCGCGAAGCTAAGTAATATAACGGGATATTCGCCTTGGAAACTTTCAATGAAAGAGGAATGCTGCGTTATAAGTAAATCGTCTCTTAATTCTTCAATCTCTCCATTTGGATGTACGATTTGGTTATGTTTGAATAATCTATAATTACGTGATTGCTCTCTAGGTATCCTCGTGCCATTTGGATATATTTCGATTTCGTAAAAAGACTTAATCATGTGTAAATTCGTTGTCTTCAGCCAACCCTGAGGACAGAGTATCTTGATTACTCGCATGTGATTGAATTCGTATAGTTTCGTGATCAATGTGCTTTTGTCGAAGAACATGTCACTGTTTTCGATCAGCTCGCGGAAGGTTGTGCTATTTTCTTCGATTTTACCGCCACGTTTGAATATTTTTTTTTGCTTGAGGATGACGGTTTTTTTCATATCGGGGACTTGCGATGTGGTTAGTGTGGCTAGCACGAGTACTATTGAGAGGGGTATGAGGTCCATTTGAGGGCTGGTATCTGTAAAGAAAATAGATTAGAATTTGGGTTTCTCGATGTGCTCGTACGTTTTGTTTTAATTGTTTATGTGATATCGATTGTGCTCTGAATTCGCTCGAAAAATAAAAATTAAAGTGTTGTCGTGTAGAGTTTCAACGAGGTTTTCAAAATCAAGTTTACTTTACAAAATTTCGCCTGCATGAAGTGACAGTTGTTTCATGTTAAAAAAAATAGAATATACATAAAATGGCGATAATTTTAAATATTTTTACACTTACTTCAATTTCTATCACGATTGAAAGCCGGATACATTTATGAAAATGAGCGGCCGTTTTTTTTTCAATTTATTCACACTTATCAGCTTTATCTCATTGAATGATCTGGCTTCTGGCTTCCGCTTTAGTGTAAAAATAATTGAACTTGTAATATCGCTTTTTCAACTCGTACGATTACATTTATCGACCGCATTAGATAATACCTACATATTTGATAATTTTGAAATCATTTTTCGTGAAACAACAAAAACGATTTACTAAGAATAAAAATAATACATTGGATTGAAATTTATACAATAAATTTACATTTGTTGAGAGGATATATGACAAAAATTCCAAAAAAATGAATAATACATGAATTTTTCTATTGTTGAAATAATTTACATGCTAAGAATTGTAAATTTAACTAATCTCTGAAATTATTGGATCGTTTAAAATGAACACGACTTCGTTCATTACCTGCATAAGCATTGTTCAAATGACATGGCCTAGTACTTGAGATGTATTCATCTGATGTGATCAACAATGATACATTCAGTCCAATGAAGTGAGCATAGGAAAAGATCGGTGAGGCAAGAAATGCCACGAACATGGAAAGAAATGTTACACGTCGTTGGATTTGTCATTGTTTTCCGGGAAATTACAATAATGCGTTTGAACTACAAGAACATGAAAACGGGATTCTGCTTTATGAGAGTGTCTTGGACATATTTTACGTTTGAGTAATGTGGCATTTTGATTTATCGGAACAATACATGAATATGGATAAAACATGGGCATTAATGTGGCTTCTGAGGGATATCATTATTGAGGTATTCATATGAATGAAAACACTTAATAAAACCAATTGTGTTAACCTTGGCACCAAAATGGCTGAACATGAATTAGTAGTCGCAACAATGACACTTACATGAACATTATGCGTGACTTGGAGAAGGTGGTCTGGAATAAACCACTGTAATGACATCAAGATCATTTGAATATGTATACAATGGCTCCCATTCACTTGGAAATCTTAAATGTACAGGGACAAGGATTACATATGTAATGCTAGAATTTCCATTGTTGTTTTGTAGTATGTCCAATCAGATAAATTCTTTGTTAAGTTCAAAATGTCGTGATAATCTTTGCTAGGGTTTTTATGAAAATTTGGAAAAAAATCGATTAAATTTGCTATTTTGATTTCAGCTTTTCTTGGCAATTCGAGTTCGACTTAATCAAATGATTATTCATCCCCTCCATTCTCTACTATTACATTAAAAATCACTCAAAATGTCACTTCGTGCAATTCGTTGGTAAACACATCACCGTAAAATACTAACAATTCTTTAAAAGCAGATGATGAATTTTGTATTCGCCAAAAGGCGGTATAGCCAAGGCAATGATCTTGGTGTAATTGGAGACAGGCGCCAAAGTAGTGTGATTTTCAAACGAATGCAACTTGACGATCATTCTTTCGGTGAGTATGCTGGTTTCCTTGACTCCCAAGATGATCCG
>QBDW01002585.1:0-47251 GCA_003261595.1 Maconellicoccus hirsutus | reverse complement strand
AAAAAAAAAAAAAAAAAAACGGAAAAAATACGAACGCGCACGAAGCATAGAACCGGATCGTCCCTTCTACTCGGCGCGTTCAAATGCTAAAACGCGTTTCGTATTGGCGACTTTGGCCGGCCACTTGTTCATCGAACGACCAATTCGGTGTAAGGTTGCTCTTTTGTTGTCGCGCGTGTATGTGTGTGGTTTTCGAAGAGCAGAATTTTTATCGACCATCTCGCGTGTGTCGCGCTTTTTGGCGGATTTTTTTCGATTTTATCGCGCGTCTTTTTATCGCTATATGTGGTTCGTTTTATCATTGTAATCATTGTGTCGACGTATTGTTTGTGGTGCTTGTTGGTCATCGTGTGCGAATTTTATAGTTTGGTGTATGATTGCGTGGTGTTTTGTAGAAACGTTTCTAGATTAGTGGTGTGTTTGGTTTAGTTGGCGTTTTTCTTTGCATCAGGTAAGAGTTTCGTTGTTTTGGGTTTTTTCGCATAGAAGCATTTGCGCGGTAATCGGAAGTTTCGGTGATTTTGAGATTTTACGAGGGTTACAGGTTCTAGACGGGGCGAAAAATGGGGGATTTCTTTGGGTAGCAGGATTCGTCTTTATTTTTTACATTTTCTTTTGGCGGATTTCGCGATAGAAGCGTCGATATGTTGTTTTTGTAGCGTTTCTTTTGTATTTTTTGGTTTTTCATTATGTCAATTATTTTTTCAATTTTACCGACTAAGCGAGGTTCCCAATAGTTCTTTTCTGATTTTTTTCGATGCTTTGTTTGCATTTTGAAAAAAAATAGCTTTTTGAGAATTTTTGATTTTTTTGTAATTTTTGGCACATTTTTGAGTTTCTTTTTAAATCGATTTATATTTTTTTGATATCTCCACTTTTTTAAACACACGAAATTAAATAATTTTTTTTACCGCTTTTTGCTTTTTTTACAGTTTTAATGATTTTTATCTGCAATAACCAAGTTCAATAATTCTTTTTCATTTCTATTCGGTTCTTTTTATGATTTTTCAGCTGTTTTTTTCTTCTTACCAAGTTTTTCAAGATCTTCGTGGTTGTAACCTTTTTTGTGCTATTTACTTGAAAATTTTAAAACTCGTTTTGTAATATTCAAATTTTATTTAAAATTTTGTGAGTTTGTTTTAATGTTTTGCAATTGCCAAGTTGAATTAAAAACTTGTTTTATCGCTTTTATTTTACTTTTTAAAATTATTTTGCAATTTTCTCAATTTTTTTCTTTTTTGTAATTTCATTTTTTTTCCAATAGGACAGTTTTTTAAAATTTTATGGTTTCAACCTGTCGTCATATTTATTCAGTTTTTTTCAATTTTTAAAAATTTGTTTCATCGCTTTTATTTTACTTAAAAATTTTTTTTTTCAATTTCTCTGTTTTTTTATTTTTTATAATTTATTTTTCTCCCGGTAACACAATTTTTCTCAATTGCTCAGTGTTTGAAAATTTTCTCGTTTTTTGGTGCTTTATTCTAAATTTTTTTTGATAATTTTCCTAATTTCAACTTTTTTGTGTTTTTTGCGTCAATTGTTTTTGAAATTTTTTCAATTCCAACTTTTTTTGATGTTCTTGTTTCATTTTTCAAAGTTTTTCAATTTTAACTTTTTTTGTGCTGTAAGATTCTTTATTTCATTTTTGGTTTTTTCAATTACTCACTGTTTGAAAATTTGTCTGGTTTCAATTTTTTTTGTCGTGGCTGGTTTTTTCAATTTGTCTCGTTTCTTTGTTTGTCCATTCAGCCTTCGTAAGGGAAGTTGTCCTCGATGATGTGTGGCAAGGGAGGGAGAGGGGTCGAAGGGGATGTTGGTAGAAAATTCGCGTCGTAACATGTAAAAGTATCGAAAGCGCGATTATGTGCGACCGCAGAAGAAAAAAAAAAAGCGTCGCGATTCCAAACGATCAATCATATTACGTGGGCACGAGGAATGCGCGTATGGCGTCGTATTTTCGCCGGGCTCAACGAATCGCGATCGTTTCGCCATCGACTTTCGTTCATACGCGATAATTTCCCACAAGAATCGCTGCGACGGCGCGACCTTGCGACTGCGGCCGCTTGTCGGCCCCGGTCGAATGTATCGGCCGTACGACCGAAAAAGAAATTGCGCAAATTGCACAAAATGAAGTGCTTTCTATCGGAGCTGCGGCGGTTTGATGTGTATGGCGAAGCCGTCGACGTTAATTAAGCCGACGCGACGTGCAATTACAATGGAGCAGACGTAGATTGAAAAAGCACTGGAAGGTGAAAAGACGAAGCACGAGGCGCTCGTATCGATCCGTCATCGATGCGAATTTCTATGGCCGCGAGGTACGCTAATCAATTGGCGTGAGTTGCAGAAAAACGTCGTGTCGAAATTGCGGGCGTCGCGGATTTGAGGCGGTTGCGCGTATGATTCCGGTGTTGAGGCTGAACGCGACGCTGATCGAATTCCGATTGCGGAATAGTCGAAATCAACGTGAATTCGGAATGATCAGAATGGATGTTTGAGGCGTAATCGAGAATAGCGTTTTTTATGGTCTTGATTCGGTTTTTTTTTTCGTTCACGGCGGAGGCGTCGCGTCGTAAAATGACGTTCGTGCTCGTTGCTACCAAACGGAGTAGTCGAGGTAGTAAATCAACGTTTCGCGACCACGTCGCGTAATACAGCGTCGACGATGAGTCAATGGATGTTGTTTGCAGTGAATTGGAGTATTGAATTCTTGAGCGGACGAAGTACCGAAGGGTTGGAATTTGCCTGGCCCGAGCAGAAGGTCTTGGTATAAGCTTGAACTTCAAAAATGTCAGTACGCCCTGCATCTGAGTGATGCTGCGAGCTGGAAACTTGATCTAAAGGTGCCCTCGATAAAGCGGTTTTACTCGCCAGGAAGTACTGCTTCGAAACGGAATAAGGAGGCTTAATCCGCGCAACGAAAAAATATCGAAAAGCTTGCGCTCGTCTCGGTTGTTTCACGCCCAGTAGCAGTGGCGTCGATGACGGATGCATCGGGCTCCACGTCGCCTCATGCGGACAGATTTTCAACACTACGATTAAAATCAACTCCCTGTTGTCAGATTATGGCGATTTGTTTTTAAACCGTTGGCAAGGTTAATCGTGAAATTACGTTTTGCACTTAGTACTAAAATGGCATATTACTCATGAATGTTTAAAGAATCACCGGAATTTTCCAAGAGGTTTTTATTGTTTTGAAGAAATCCAAAGATGTTTTACAAGATTGATTGCGTTGTTTTACGGAAAATCCGGAAAAATATTCTCCCCTCGGAAAATTGCACCCATCGTATCGGCCGTAAAGGCTTTAGGCAGGTAGCATAAGCGATTTGCCCCCGGGTCCAGGTTTTGATATTTGGGTAGGAGGTGGGTAACATTGAGAAGCCTTCATGACCAAAATTTCAGCTCCTCTCTCCCTCCCAGTTTTTGAAAAGGAATTTTTTTCTTAAATTACAGTCAACTGATTTGATTAAAATTTTTCTGCATGATGGACCTTTGAAAGAACCTTCCATAAAAAACCCCCACTCCAATTTTTCTCCTTCAAACAGAATTTTCAAACCTCGTTTTTTAAATGTATTTTCGACTTTGAAATGTGATATTTTTTTCAAAATTTTGCCTCCGCGGGATTGTGGTCAAAAATCGTAAAAAACGCGCCTGCGCGTCAACCGGTACTTTCCACTATGTGGTAGCGCCTCGTTTACACTTACGCGCGACGTTGCGTTAGCGCGTAAGTGTAAACGAGACGCTACCGCATAGCGGGAAGTACCGGCTGACGCGCGGGCGCGGTTTTTTTGATTTTTCACCACGACCCCGCGGAGGCAAAATTTTGAAAAAAATATATGACATTCAGAGGTCGAAAGTACACCTAAAAAATGAAGTTTAAAAATTTTGCAGAGTGAGATAGATACCTAAATAAAGTTAAAAACGTCCGTTTGGAACGCTGATGAGTAATTATTATGTCACTGGTGGTCGCGTACGACGAAAAGGAAAAAAATTCGCGTGCGGTGGCTTGGTCGCGAAACCACATAGCAAATATTTATTTAATTAACATAACAAAATGTTATATTTAGTCTTGGCTTATGTAAGACAGGTTTTCTGCATCGTTAATATACTACTGGAACATCCCCGCGTTGTCGAATCCGTCGTATTTCGTGTAATAGCGAATCGGTTTTTTTTTTCGTAACTAAATCGCGCCACGGCGCATTAAGGGCGACCGCGTGCACGCGAAATACGATGTTGACACGGCCGACACCGACGTCCGGTCAAGTTCCGCCGAAATGAGCTTCAATTAGCCGAATCGTTCGGACAGTAGGTGATCACGTTTTGGGAGTGATTTGTCGGATCGACGATGGCGTACAAGGTTGAGATGGCGGTTGTTCGGAGATATTTGCGATAGAAAAGGCGATAGAAAGCCTTGGACGAACGATCGGATTACGATGGATTTGCGTCACCGGGCACGAGATGGTTTATCGATTGGATGCGTTGAAGGAGCTACGGCGAGGTACGCGACGGTGCTCTGGTTGACAATGCGGAGTTATGGTGTCGTACGGAGTCGCGGACGGAAACGGAACGCCGTTGTTATGTAAACGTTTGCATAAATATTTTCTCCTCTTTCAGCGTCGCTTTCTATAAATATTATGTCGGCGAATGGTCGAAATTACCAAATGTAAGGTCGCATTGTTTACACGACTAATCGAGTGCTCGAGTGTAATTAGTAAAAACGTATCCGAGATATGGGAAAGTCGCCGGGTAAACTTTGTCAATTACCTCTTGCAACTGTTTTCCGGTAGCCAGATGAATCTCAAGTGGATCAGGGGCATTGGCGACAATTACTACATCGCTCGAGTAAACATAATTATCAAGAACACCTGATCCGTTGACGATGGAATAGATTGTGGCACGTCCGTCATCCAGTTGAAACCGTTTAACGAGTTATCGCTTTCGACTGGTTTGACCAGATTCGCTTTCAATTGCCTACCGCGTGCGCTGGCGTCGTTACCGTGAAAACAACATGCGACGAGGAATTCGGTTTTTATGTATTTTTGGGCGCGTTAAAAAAAAATTGAGACGTGAATTCTCATTACGCAACGGGTACTCTTTGGGAAGCTTTTTTTTATGAATCATCCGCCATGGAGGACACGGTCGACGAGAAATATTCGCCAGAAACGACCCACTTCTCGGCGAAACCTCGATTTTTACGTCTACGTCGTTCAGGAAGGAACCATATCGATAGTGGGGAGGGGGATGTGAAGAGGTGCGAGAAAAGAGAACAGAGGCGGAGAGACACATTAGTACATTCGCAAATTATAAGTTAACTGCGATTCCTGAAAGAAGCATGAATTTTGGTATGACGGATATTGATATAAAAACAAAATTTTTTGACACCGGGAGGCATTCTTGCTCCCCTCGTTCTCCCCCCCCCCGTGAGGCTATGAATTTTTCAAATTGGCTGGAAAATTTTTATACCGATGAAATTTCAATATTTTAGTGTCTATCAATAGGTACTCGTTAGTACTACACTTGTCATCGTGAGATTACATTTTTTGTATCATCTTTTCTCAGGGGGCACAAACCCCTAAAATATGGGGCCAAAAAAGTCGTGTTTCAAAGTTCTTATTTTACTTGAAGAAAATATGTGAAACGCCCATGTTAGCGCTATAGTCAATTTTTCCATTCCATCCCTTTACTCCCCCCCCCCGCCCCCTTCAAGTTTTAGGTCTTAAAGTTGATTTTTTGATTTTGGGCGAATTTTTAAAATTTGAAAACAGCAGTATTTCAAAAAATTTCCCGTAAATAATGATGTAAGCGTTAATAAGAGCTGAAAGAAACTCGACGTAAAAATTTTAAGTTCATCAAAAGCAGATAAAAATGTCTAACCGGGGTTAAAATTTCAAGCATTACTCGTATTTTATGAGTGGGGTTCGGGTGTGGATGGTAAGAGGAATCTAATGAAAAAATTAAGGGGGGGGGGAGAAAGAGAGGAGCAAGAATGCCTCCCGATCTCAAAAATTTTGTTTTTGTATCAATATTCGTCGTACCAAAATTCATGTTTCTTTCACGAATTACATTTTACGACTCTGCTACATTGTACAAGGAAGGATAAAAGATGTGGACGACGCGACGCACGTACACGATATGAGAAAATACTTGGCGTAGATTTTAATAGGCGGACATTTTTGCACATGTGTTTACAGGTGTTATTACGAGGTGCCTCCGCGGCATCCATACCCAGCCGTCGTATGTTTTGACCGGCAGAAATGACAACGTCGTACAACTCCACCAATACGACGAGCCAATCGGCTCTCGTTCAATATTACGACTTTTTGTTCGTCGAATTAGCCGGTAAAAAGAACGAGATTCGATTACGTGATCGCGTCTGCGGGAAGTGATCACGATGACCATTTATGTTACAGATCCACGTACCAATGATTGGTGGCTGATCGGTAATCCGTTTCCTGGTATCTGTATTATGGCCAGCTATCTACTATTTGTGCTGAAAATCGGACCGAATTACATGAAGAATCGTAAACCATACGAGCTGAAACGGGTTTTGATTGTTTATAATTTCTTGCAAGTTATTATCAGCACGTGGCTGTTTCAGGAGGTGAGTAACGAGCGGTTATTCGGGTGATTGCGCGCCATGCTTTAGAGATGCATCCTAGTCTGAGAAATACCCTCGTATTCGAATTTGGCGTGCTCCAGAACATAACAATCGACGCCCATGATGGATTTTTATCATTTGACGAGGTGCCATGTTATCCATCCCTCACCTCGACTCACCCTGTTTTCAGGTCCAATCGGGAAAATGACACCGGATTCGTGCTCGGCGTCTTCGAAAACCTAGTAATCGATACCCATGACGAGTTTTTATCATTTTTTCAATCTTCTCCCCTTTTATCCCCTCCATTGTAATCTCACCCCAAGGATAATGTAATCTGTTTGACCTTGGGGAAATGTGTGATTTCTTACGCATTGTTTAATTTTTTATTTTCATTGGAGTGGTCATATTATCGCGTTACGATTCGTTCACACGAGTATACTAGTTTACAATAAAGGGGAGGTATTTAAAATGAGGTGGGGAGCTAATTGGGGAGTGAAAGTGAATAGTGATAAAAAACCTTGTTGTATATCGATAGTTAGGTTTTCGGGGGTGCTGAATTCGAATCCGGCAATATTTTCGTCCTATCTGCGGTTAATTTCGTATTGCAGAATAAATCACGACGGTATTTTCGGTGGAATAACAGATTAAGAAGGGGTACGATGCGTCGCTGTAGCTATTTATGGAAAATCGCATCACTTTGGCTTCCATTATTACCCATTCTTTGTATTGAAATCTAGTTAGCGCAAAAGCGAGTACGATTTAGGTTGTTGACGTGACGCAGAAATACGTAGAAAAAATCGTAAATTAACGTCTTTTATCCAGGCGGAAGGTTTTTGCCGACGATGAACGAACACATATGGATTTTCGTGCGGTTCGAAATGCTCCGAATTCGTATAATACGCGTCACTGCTCGTTAGCGTGATTGACATTAAGGTGTCGGATGGACGACGTCATCGCGATGACGCGTTAGAAATGAATTTCACGTCCGTCGTACTCTCTCTTTCTCCGCGTGTCATTTCGTATTTTCTCGTATCTCTCGTCGAGTTTAAACAGCCGAAAGAAAATGTTACGTAATGAGGCGCGTAAATTAGCGTCTATTAATACGATCCGATGAGGTGGCTTCAGATGGACAGGGGTAGGGGAGGCGTGATGACTTGGTGATTCAGCATGCCCGCGGAAAATTTCCAAGTGGTAGGTTTTACGTGGCGAGAATATTTGGAAAATTAGAAATAACACCTTGATCCGGTGCTCTCATTACGAAAACGCTGTTCCCGAGGTTAATGGCGAAGGCATGAAAGGGCTTTTCACACGCGAATGCCTGACAAGATGTTGCGAAACATGCCAGAAGTCACCTCGCAAGTACGTACTCACGAGGCGAATCTGACGTTTGTTTTCAGGCTTTGGACGGCGCTTGGCTTAGGGATTATAGCTGGAAATGCGAACCGGTCGATTTTTCGTATACGCCGGAAGCGTTACGCGTGGCCAGAGGATGTTATATATATTTTATCGCTAAATTAACCGAATTATTGGATACGGTAAGGTATAGAGTGATGAGTGAGCCGGAGTGCGCTTTTTGTATTCAACTAGTTGATGTTGTTTTGCAGATATTCTTCGTACTGAGGAAGAAGGACAATCAGATAACATTTTTGCATATGTATCATCATACGGTGATGCCGTTGATATCGTGGGGATGCACGAAGTACTATCCAGGTGGACATGGTACCTTCATCGGGTTCATTAATTCCTTCGTCCATATAATTATGTATTCGTATTATTTGTTGGCCGCCTGTGGGCCGCAATTCCAGAAGTATCTGTGGTGGAAAAAATACATAACGACTTTGCAGTTGGTAAGTACCAATACTTGAGTTAGAACGGTATCACAAGTGGGGAAAAGGTGTGGTTGGTAGCTTCAAGGTCACGTTAGACGTCCTACGTCTCGTGCGAGAAATTCATGACACGATATTGGGATAGTAAGTAGTAAAGCACTCCCATCGATACTCGTGACACGCCGGACGGCCCACTTTCTCATGACACAACCTTGAAACGACGGATCACGCCCATTAAACCGTTCCATTTTTCACGTTGGAAGAATTTCGCGAGATACGACCTTGAAATAATGGATTACGCGCATTCGTGTTTGTGATCCGCTTCAGAATTCAGGATACGACCTTGAAGTAACTGACTGCATCTTTTACCCGCTTAAGGATTCATGACACGACCTTGAGAAAACAGACCGCACCCGTTCATGATACGACCTTGAAATGACGAGCCACGCGCGTTCGTGCTTGTGGCACACAGAACGTCCCATTTATCCGCTTCGGAATTCATGATACGGCATTGAAGTAATTGACCGCACTCTTTATCCGCTTAAGGATTCATGATACGACCTTGAGAGAACACTGACCATACCCATGTTGCGACACGCTTGATGGGGCTATTCAGCGATGCGTAATCCGTCGCTTTTTCAATGGTTGAAAGAATTTTTAGCGTCGTGACATGATTTAGGCATGTTATTTTCGTTGTGTATTTTTTCTCCCTAATTTCGATTGCTTTCATGGTTTCAGGGTCAGTTCTGTATCGCTTTCTTGCACTCGGTACAATTATTATTTTACGATTGTAAATATCCAAGGTGGACGATGTACTTCATCCTGCCAAACGCCATCTTCTTCTATTATCTGTTTAGCGATTTCTATCGCAAAGCGTATATAGAGCAACAAAAGAACCTAAAGAAGGCCTCCATTAAAAAGGAATAAGGTAAACTGACGCGATTTATCATTTCTTAAAATTCTTATACGAGACATCTTATGCATTACGTTGACCTGCACACCTGTACACCTGTACAGATGCTGATTTCTGACTGGTGCAACGCAGTACCCGCGCATTTATCGAATGGGGTGAAAAGAAACGGATTTTGTTGGATGTATGTGTCTAGCAAAGTTGCCATAATATTATCGCAGATCTTAGACGATTTCATCGGGTGAACTCAAGAACTTAAGTCCGTTTCTTATATTATATGTTTGTTATTTTTACCATTGTACAGGTGTTTTATTATATTCGGAATAGATTTTTTTTTTACAATTTTTTTTTTTAGTCATAATGGAGTTGACTTTGAATGAGTATTTATTTAGCCTTTGTGAGATTGAAAAAAATGACGTAACAGGTATATGGGGCTGTAACAGGTATATGGGGCTATCGTTACCCTGTTTGATAAACAACTTTTTAACAAAAAGGTTTATTGACCTGGGAATTTTATTATTCGTTTATCTGTGCTTTTACGATGTTCTGATATTTTTTGATAAAACATCCTTTGTTCGGTGCTGCTGGGGAATTTTGTTTTTGCCATTACTTAACCTGTTTTGATACGTCACGCTGGTGGGGCTTCTATTTCATTTCAGTTTGATTCGAGACGTTGTCCGGTGTGCTAGGTCTTCGCTACGTTGCCTCCTAATTGGATTCGCGTATCGGTAGGAGATTCTTATTGTCGCGAATTTTAATTGTTTCTTAATTAATACGTTTTAATTGACTGATTTTACGTCGCGTCGCGATTTCTGCTATTCGCAGTTAGCGTAATTCAACGAATTATTTGCTCGGTGAGTGATTGATTTTCATATTTTAGTAATTACGTTAATTGTTGGTGTATTTTTTTCTAGTAGATGCGGTTTTTTCGGTGACTATATATATATATATATATACTTGTTATATTATTTTGAATTTGGGAATATTCTTTTGAATTTTTTTTTAACTTTGATCCTTAATTTTCTTTTTGGTCTGAATTTGAAGTTATTCACCTGTTTACCATTTATTTTCATTTTTTTAATTTTGAGTTTTCTTTTAGCCGTTTGGAATCTACTTGAATTTTGAAATTGTTTTTTAGTGGTATGTTGATCTTTGTTTAAATTTGAAACAAATTCCTTACTCGTAGTTCGCGTGTCAAAAGATTTTTTTCTTAGTCCGGATTAATTTTCATAATTTCTGTAATTCTATCAATATTACGATGCTGAATTAATTCGATTTATTGGTTCATTTCGTGTGTTTTCGGTCTTTGGAAAGAGGAAGGAGTTTTCGGACAAGGTGTGGGAGCCCAGGGGAAAGCGGATGTTTTAATGGGCGATGAGATTAATTAATACGATTCGATGCTTTTATCAACTGGATCAATAGTAATTGATTTTTTTCGACGCGTTACGTTATTAAAGGGAATATTTGAAAAGCTCGAACGAAAAGAGTGCAGAGTTTGAAAACATATTGTGGAAAGCTGGAAGATAATGTATTTACAGAGATATTTACAAAATAAATACTGAAATTTGGAAATAATGGTTTGAAAAAAGGTGGAAGCGATGAAAGAAGAAAGTGGAATATCAAGGAGGAATTGCGGCACGAGCATCACGTATCGGACACGTAATGCCGATGAGGCTGCGTTTCCACCTTGATTTGTATCTGTTTCTGGGGATTAAGATTGACACCAACGTATCCGATGGTTTCGACGGTGCGCAAGTCTTGCAAAAGATCCTCGTAGATTTTGGCCTCCTTGAGGGCGATATGAGCATTTGGCGCGTTAACGGTGCATTTGAAAATAATAGCGGTTCGTTTACCGAGTAGAACCAAATCCGGCATGTCATCCGAGACGACGGAAAACTTGTTAAAGGTGTCGATGTATATAGCGAGGTAGTTGAGGACCTGGCGTAACAGTTGCTGGTCCACTTGACGAGGAGATTTAGGGCTCAGGAATCTAGTCAGACTGGAGGACAGTTCGAGGGTGTTGTTGAAATTGTTGTTGACGAATGTTTTGAAATCTTCGATCAACGGTTTGGCTTTCTGGGGTTCGGCTACTCCGAATTTGAACCTATACTGGCGCGACAAGTAGATACGCATTTCGTTGGAGATCTCCTTATTAGGAAATCTCAAGTAGACGTTTTGGTCTTCGACGCGATCGGTGGTCAGGTAGCCGGTGCTAAATAGGTACGAAAGTACTAGATCCTTGAAGTTCGCAGGTACCTTGTTGTAGTCGTTGACGAAATCCTGCAACGTGACGAAATCGGTCGCGTTAAAGTGTAGATCTTGACGCAGGATGGAAACCTCGTTGCCGTAGATCAACCCGGTGAAGGTTTCTTTGAACGATGGTACTTTGAGGAACTGGCTCATATATGGTTCGATGACCTCGCTCTCGATCCAGTAACTTTTGTATTTCTTCTCGTCCAAGAAACTGGCGAAGGTGTGTACGTTGTAGTAGACGGTAGACGAGTTGATGGGCTGGTAGCCGAGGTACAGATCGCGCGCTTTTTGTCTCACCTCCTCGGATACGTTTCGGTGATCGAACAACCATCGCGCTTCCGTTTCGCTGATACCGTAGTACTCGTGGAATTGGTCATCGACGCAGGTCTGCTTGTAGGCGATTTTGTACTCGTAGAAGAGATCCTCCTTGAATTGGCGTAGTTCGCCGGTCAACACGCCTTTTTTAAGGTGGGTATTTAATTTGAACGATTCGAATAAGAAACGTTGGTAGAAGGTGATGAATTTCATTTTATGCGAAATCGGCACCGTGTTGTTGCCGATGGCGAAACGTAAAGGCGCGTCGTAGTCGTCCATCAGCAAGATGACGGGTTTTTTGAAATGATCGTGCATGATTTTGGATAAGAGATGGAACGCCGATTGGATTTTGTCCAATGGCATGCTATCCTTTGTGGTCATTTTGTTGAACCACACGGAATACTTTTCGTATTTCTTTTGTTGCGACTTGCTGAGAGTTTGGTTTCTAGCGGCGCTCTTGAGGACGTCGGTCATGAACCCGAAAAGGCGATAGGTGCCGCTAATTATGGCGCGGATGGATTTCATCAAGCCGTCGAAATCGTTTCCGCGATCCACCTTCATGGACACGTGTATAACGAGGTACTGCGACTGGTGTTCGTCGAGCAAAGCTTCGTATTTGGCTATCAGCAAAGGCTCCTGTAGCCTTGGCCTGGTCTTCAGCACCGGGTACTCCCCGTAACGAAACAGTCTATACTCTTTGGTTCCGTTGGGCGTTATTATTTTACCGTTTTTATTCAAACGAAAGCCGAAGAATAACCTGAGCATGTTTATGTTGATGGTCTTACCCCATTTCCGAGGTCTCGTTATCAGCAAGACTTTCTCTCGATGTTCGATGATTTCCTTAATGAGCAGCGTTTTATCGATGAACGCGTCGCTGTTCTTTACCAAACCCATGAAATCGCTCGCGTCCGTGATTTTGACGCTGCGTCGTTTCACGTGCTTCCCGAGCGCCGTCTTGGGCTGCAGGACATCGCCGTCGGGTATACTCGACGCGCGTGTTGTCCACCATGAGATCAAGTTGGTTGAAAGCAATACCAAAAGTAACGCGTATCGAGGTCTGTAACAAAGCACCTCGAATTATGATCTCTTTTGTGCGAATTTCTCATTTTTATCTACTTAATTTCACACACGCTGTTTATCTCGACACCACGGCCCCCTCCCCTTTGTCGTGAATGTGGAGTAATTCTTATATAAATGAAGCCGTAGAAATTAAGAATCGTCATTAAATAATTGGTAAACTTACTCGGACATATCAATTTATCACTCGAAGTCATAGAAATACAAAAAATACTCGAGAATGTACGTGGAGGTGGCGACATCCGGGTTAGAGTAATCTAACGTTCAACTTGTGATAATCTACTATTCATATTTAATCTTATGATTTGCTTTTATACAGCTGATAAATGGTGCTCGTAACGGAGGCCCGGGTCAGACTTGAAAATTACGCCGAAAAGTTATTGAGATAATTTCTGAACACGAACTGATGAGGCGAGTCACCGGAATTGCCCGATCAAGAGAATAAAATGTTTAAGTTTACAATTCTTTATAAAATTCTATGGGTTTTCACAACACAATATAGCCTAGTTATATTTATCTCTGCTGTGGCATATTTACCAGATTAGGAACAATAGGGACTTTTAAAACGTTGGAAATATAGGTCAAGGTCTTTTACCCCTTTCCCTTACCGCTTTTGTTTACGAATCCCTTTTGTGTTAGGAGCGCTTCATTAGTTCTGCGAATTCTGGGCCCAGTGCGAGTCCAACAACCGTCGCGTGTACTTGGGTTTTGTGATTGATTACATTAGCGCATTCATCCTTTACCACTCTCATCCGGCCAACCTAACCCTTCGGCCCCTCCCTACACCTCCGCCCATCCCTACCACCTCCCAATCATCGAGTACATAGTTTGTCGAATGTGGTACGAAATCAAAATTTCAAGAGGCTCAGCGAAGGTTGTAAGTTTATTTGAAGTGTACCCTTGTTGTGAAATGGTTCTATCAGAATTGATTTCAGCAAGATTCGTCGCTGATGAATTCAGGTAAGGAATGTGCATTTCAGAAATACTTTTCAAGTTACCAGACCTATTATTTACATCACAGAGTGAACAGGTCATGGACACAAAGACGACAGGATTCCGTTAAGATTCAGTAAGTACGATACTCTTTAATCGCCTGCTCGAGACGGTTAGACTTGGAAATCATGGTTTAAGTACCGGAGGTTCGTTTGAATCTGGTGGCGAATCGAGTCAACTGGATTCCTCAAGCATCAGGGGAGTTCGTTTCTCAGTTTCTTCGTTCTGATTGGTCGCTTACGTTGAGGAATTGGTTGAAGATGGCGCGCGAACACGGATATGAGGAAAATTCGTCCTCTTCATGAGATATCTCACAGGTAAGTGAAGAGGTAAGTGCGTAATTTTTAAATTTACGAGCTGAATCCTTTTATTTTACCCTTTTGTACACGTTTTCACGGTGTTGCCGACTTTTCTTTAGAGAATTTCTTTTTACTCATATCTCTATCCAATTTTTTACAATTTTATTTTCTTTTTTCCACGCATTGCTCGTCCTTATCTTCTCATCCTCTAGCATGCTCTTATGGATTTTTTCCTTCCACACCGTTCTTGTCCTTTTCTGGATCGATTTTAACCTTTTTTCGCGTGCACTTTCCGGAAATGACCGAAACCGAAACCATATTGAGAATAAACGTCATTTCAGAAATGGAAAAGAAATAAACATGTTCTGTAAAATGTCACAGAGACGAAAATTAGCTCAAAAATAAGCTGAAAAACAAAAACTTATCAAAAATTAGCTCAAAAACTAGAGCTTCTTATTTCGTTTCAGTTTCTGAAATAACGTTATTTTCAATAAGGTTTCAGATTCAGTCCTCGAAGTGTCTCTCACGCATTCAAAATAACCTAAACGGAAAAAATATTGAAAATAATGTCAATTGAGAAAACGGAAACGTGAAAAAAAAGTTCGAAAGCAAGCAATGTCACACAAAAACGATAATTACCTCAAAAATGCTCAAAACTTAAAACGCTGAAACAAAACTTTTCATTTCGTTTCTATTTTGAAAGTTTTTGAAACGACGTTATTTGTAATATGTATTCGGTTTCAGTATGTGGCACGTCTCGCGTACTCTCCAAAAATGACGGAAACTGAAACAATATTGAAAGTAACGTTATTTTGGAAACAAAATGAAAAGTTGCTGAATGACAATGTTACAGAGACGAAAAAAAGTCCAAAAATGAGAAAAACTAGCTCAAAATAGAACATTTTATTTTGTTTCCGTTTCTGAAAAAAACGTTTTACGCGAAATTGTCACAAATAACGGAAACCGAAACCATATTGTAAGTAACGTTACTCGAAATAAAACACCACATTGTTTCCGTTTCTTAAAAAAACGCTTTTCGCAAAATTTTTACAAATAACGGAAACCGAAACCATATTGTAAATAACGTTACTCGAAATAAAACAACATTTTTTTCCGTTTCTGAAAATCCCGCTTTTTGCAAAATTTTCACAAATAACGGAAACCGAAACCATATTGAAAGTAACGTTACTCGAAATAGAACACCATTTTGTTTCAGTTTCTGAAAAAACCCGTTTTTCGCAAAATTTGCACAAATAACGGAAACCGAAACCATACTGAAAGTAACGTTATTTCAGTAACGAAATAAACGTTCTAGAATGAAAAGTTCTACAATAAAAATGCAACCGAAACGGAAGAATGATAAAGTTCTAGAATGATAGTGCTAAGTTTTGTCTCTGGACATTGTCATTCTAGAACATCTTATTTCGTTTCTGAAATAACGCTATTTTCAATATGGTTTCGGTTTCGGTTATTTGCAGAGAGTTAACATAAAGTGTCGGAAACTGAAACCGAAACCATATTGAAAATAGCGTTATTTCAGAAACGAAATAAGAAGTTCTAGAATGACAATGTCGCAGAGACGAAAATTAGTTACGTCATTCTAGAACTGTCATTCTAGAACATTATCATTCTTTCGTCTCTGCGACATTGTCATTCTAGAACTTCTTATTTCGTTTCTGAAATAACGCTATTTTCAATATGGTTTCGGTTTCAGTTTCCGACACTTTATGTTAACTCTCTGCAAATAACCGAAACCGAAACCATATTGAAAATAGCGTTATTTCAGAAACGAAATAAGAAGTTCTAGAATGACAATGTCGCAGAGACGAAAATTAGTTACGTCATTCTAGAACTGTCATTCTAGAACATTATCATTCTTTCGTCTCTGCGACATTGTCATTCTAGAACTTCTTATTTCGTTTCTGAAATAACGCTATTTTCAATATGGTTTCGGTTTCAGTTTCCGACACTTTGTGTTAACTCTCTGCAAATAACCGAAACCGAAACCATATTGAAAATAGCGTTATTTCAGAAACGAAATAAGAAGTTCTAGAATCACGATGTCGCAGAGACGAAAGAATGATAACGTTCTAGAATGACAGTTCTAGAATGACGTAACTAATTTTCGTCTCTGTGACATTGTCATTCTAGAACCGTTCATTTCGTTTCTGAAATAACGCTATTTTCAATATGGTTTCGGTTTCAGTTTCCGACACTTTATGTTAACTCTCTGCAAATAACCGAAACCGAAACCATATTGAAAATAGCGTTATTTCAGAAACGAAATAAGAAGTTCTAGAATGACAATGTCGCAGAGACGAAAGAATGATAATGTTCTAGAATGACAGTTCTAGAATGACGTAACTAATTTTCGTCTCTGCGACATTGTCATTCTAGAACTTCTTATTTCGTTTCTGAAATAACGCTATTTTCAATATGGTTTCGGTTTCAGTTTCCGACACTTTATGTTAACTCTCTGCAAATAACCGAAACCGAAACCATATTGAAAATAGCGTTATTTCAGAAACGAAATAAGATGTTCTAGAATGACAATGTCCAGAGACAAAACTTAGCACTATCATTCTAGAACTTTATCATTCTTCCGTTTCGGTTGCATTTTTATTGTAGAACTTTTCATTCTAGAACGTTTATTTCGTTACTGAAATAACGTTACTTTCAGTATGGTTTCGGTTTCCGTTATTTGTGCAAATTTTGCGAAAAACGGGTTTTTTCAGAAACTGAAACAAAATGGTGTTCTATTTCGAGTAACGTTACTTTCAATATGGTTTCGGTTTCCGTTATTTGTGAAAATTTTGCAAAAAGCGGGATTTTCAGAAACGGAAAAAAATGTTGTTTTATTTCGAGTAACGCTATTTACAATATGTTTTCGGTTTCCGTTATTTGTAAAAATTTTGCGAAAAGCGTTTTTTTAAGAAACGGAAACAATGTGGTGTTTTATTTCGAGTAACGTTACTTACAATATGGTTTCGGTTTCCGTTATTTGTGACAATTTCGCGTAAAACGTTTTTTTCAGAAACGGAAACAAAATAAAATGTTCTATTTTGAGCTAGTTTTTCTCATTTTTGGACTTTTTTTCGTCTCTGTAACATTGTCATTCAGCAACTTTTCATTTTGTTTCCAAAATAACGTTACTTTCAATATTGTTTCAGTTTCCGTCATTTTTGGAGAGTACGCGAGACGTGCCACATACTGAAACCGAATACATATTACAAATAACGTTATTTCAGAAACAGAACATCATATCACACTTTATTGCGGACTTATACGTAAGCTCACCAGGAGTAAACGGAAAGTCCCACATAGCCAAGACTGTCGTGTCGAGTTGTTTACCAAAATTTTCGATAAATGGTTCATCAGACAGACCCCTCTGTAAATACCCAGCATGTTGTTTACAATCCTTACGCGGGGGTATTTCCCAAAGGGTTGCTGGCTAGTTGAGTGCGGGAAAGGAGGGCCACCGATGATGTCATTGTGGTGGGAAAGAGAGGGTAGCGAAAAACAAACATCGGACACCCGGAATATTGAAGTAATTCAATAATATTACTTAAAATTGCAACTATTTGTGCTCATAAAAGGAAAATATTTCGAAAGGTAAAAATCGTTTTTTGAAGGGTGATCAGTTGACCGCTCGTAAAACGTCAATTAACATGGAACTCTTGTTACAGTTGTAAGGTAACAAAAAAAACTGTGCAATACACATTATTTCACTATGGTATAAAGAGATCAGTCGCCCGATGTTGATTACGGTCACACGAAGAAGACTCGTTACCAATGACATCAAAAACGATGTGTGCCAAGGGCTTAAAAGGGGCCGAAAAGAATGACTTATACCTAGAAAAAAATCGAAATAACACGACGGTATCATTTATTAAGTTTTCAGTCGTCCTTAGAGGTTCTCCTATTAGGTACAGTTTTACTACCGCCACCGCCGGCTTGTGGCTGCACTGAGACAGCGGCGCTGGCGTTGATGGCAGTAGGCATCGTCGTAGTTTCGCCGTTGGTGCTTCGGTGCGTCGTCGGGTACATCGTCGTGCCGCTCGAGTCCTCGCTGCCGTCTCCGCTGGTGCTCGTTTCTTCACCTCCTTCGCCTTCAGGGCCTTTGCTATCTTTGGCGCATTCCTCGTAGTCTTTTTCGAGGGCCGCTAAATCTTCGCGAGCGTCTATGAACTCCTGCTCGTCCATACCTTCGCCGAGATACCAATGCGCGTACGCTCGTTTCGAGTACATCAAATCGAATTTGTAATTAATTCTAGCCCAGACCTGTGAGAAACCGTGTTTTAAAATCGACTCGCGAAAACAAGACGAAAACGCTCTTACTTCAGCGATGGACGTCGAATTCATGACTGCGCACAGCGACGTCTTACACGTAGCCAACCCGCTACCGGGCACCATGGCGGCCGGTTGGTAATTAACGCTGATCTTGAACCCGGTCGGACACCAATCGACGAATTTCAATTTATTCGCTTTTAGATACCTCACCGCGATGTTTATTTCGTTGGGAGCGACGAGGCCACGATAGAGCATGCAACACGCCATGTATTTGCCGCGTGTCGGATCCACTTTGAGCATTTGATTGTGCCTTCGGAATACCATCTCCGTCAGTATACTGACCGTGTTGCTTTCGTGGGTGGCTTTATTCACCGACATGAACGGCGCGTAAGAAACCAGCGGATAGTGGATACGCGGATAGGGTACAAGGTTGGTGGCGAATTCGGCGAACTGAACATGGGTAGCGCCGTCAAATCGCATGGGCGCCGTTAACGACGACGTCACCTGGCTGAAGATGCGATTCAGGTGGACGTACGTCGGCCGCTGCATATCCAAGTGATGTTGGCAAATTTCGTACAACGCTTCGTTATCCATCAAAAACGCGCAATCCGTCGTGTCCATCGTGTTGTGCGACATCAAAACCGCGTTATACGGTTCTACCACCGCCGTCGATAGCTACAAAGCGAAAACGAATGCGAATAACACCAACGTATACAAATAGTAAACCTGATGCACCTACCCTCGGACACGGATATATCACGAACTCCAGTTTATTCTTCTTCACGTAATCTTCGGCCAACTTTTGCAACAGCAGGCTGGTAAATCCGGCGCCCGTGCCACCGCCCATCGAATGGAATAAGAAAAATCCGCCTAAATTGCCGCATCGATCGGCTTCCTTGCGTATTTGCTCGCACACGGTGCCTTCCATTTCTTTGCCAATCGTGTAGTACCCTCGGCCGTAGATATTAGCCGCGTCTTCTTTACCACTAATCAACGCTTCCGGTCTGAATAATCTCGAATACTGGTTATTTCGCACCTCCTCTGAAATTTCGTTAAAAGCAGCATTAATCTCTTGCACGTACAACCAAACATCAGTACATGTAAACCGTACCCACGACGGTGGGCTCAAAATCCACCATAATCGCTCTCGGCACATATTTCCCCAACCCGGTCTCCTGGTAGAAGCAACCAATCGCGTTCCAAGCAGTGTCGCATGGATGTACCGGCTCCAGATGTCCATCCGGTAAAATTCCATGCTCCACTCCATACAGTTCCCAGCAAGCGCTGCCTATCTGTACTCCGCATTGACCGATGTGAAGGGAAATTAATTCTCGCTGAAATGCATCAATGCCAAAACCAGTTTACTCGCGAATAAACCGACCGAAACCCAAGAATCAACAAATTGACCGCAGCTGTTACCGCCTCCGTCGCCGCTTCCAAGACGCCATCTTGGATTTCCGACAAGTACCGACCTTACTCCATTTTACGACGTAAAAATCAAACGATTTTAGATATTTTACGAGAAATACTCACCATGCTCTAGAATGGCCTTGAGATGTTTAAAAAAACACTACAAATTTTCAAATACTATCGTACTGACCGAAATTCAAAATTTGTACAAAAATTTGGAGGTCGTAAATTCGACAACTTCTCGATGTAAACTGAAAATTGCTGTTGAATTTTTACCCACCAGCACTGATTTCCGCCGCTGTTGACGCTTCGGCAGCCGTCTATTTGTCAACAGCCGCTTCTAAGTACCGTCGAGTTACCTATTTATCCGCGATTTCATTTTTACGCAGATTTTCATCAATTTGCAACATCTCGTTTTCCAAAGAAGTGCAAAAAAAACATCAACGATGAATCATTTTTCACGTCAATATTACATCGATATATTTTCGAAAAATTTCTACAAGTACATCGCTCTGCTTTGGAGCCTTCAACTATGAAAAAAAATAAAAAAACGACGGATAAAATAGCAGAATCTCGTCCAGGAGATTACTCTGCAGTCGTTTGGTTGTACGCACAAGCAGCGAGATTAGGTCAAATGCCGCGCACTCGACGCAGATACGGATAAATACGGCAACTAAGAACTCGCAGATCTAGATCGGCTTCTCGACCTGCTTCCGGACGGACTTCTCGAACGTCTTTATAACCAAACGAAAACTCGTATTCAATGATGAAAGAGCGCAACAAAAAAAAATTCCGAAAAATCGCTTACCCGCTGCCAGAGCCTGACCCCGAACGTGAACCGGATCTCGAACGTGATCTGCTACCCGAACGTCTGATAAATGAGGCAGAAATTAAAGGCTAATTGATAAAAAATACGTGAAAACGATAGCGACGAAATTAACATTTACCTGCTAACCGGGCTACGAGATTTTGATCTGCTACCAGACCTCGATCTGCTTCCTGATGCACTTCGCCTGCACAGGGGATAAATTAGATTAATATGGCTCGTCGTAACGATACTCAAATCACCATCAACGATTGCTTACCTGCTACCGGATCGCGATCTCGATCTTGATTTCGACTTTGATCTCGACCTTGATCTAGAACCAGATCTGGATCTTGATCTGGATACGCTGCGCGAGGCTCTGCTTCCACTTCCGCTTCTACTTCTGCTTCTGCTTCTATTTGATGAACGAAATCGATTTTAAACCAAAATATAAAAAATACGAAATACCTTACGAATTTATCACCTTCTCTTCCCTAAAAGTACAATTTTCTACACCACATAATATGAAGAAATTGTGAAACTTACCCGCTAGCCGATCTTGAACCAGATCTTGACCGTGAACGTGATCTCGATCCGCTCCTGGATCGTCTGAAGAAACGGTAATACAATAATTCTCTATTGTTTAGACCCCCACACATGAAACACCATTTAGTATTTACCTGCTGACAGCGCTTCCTGATCTGGATCCCGATCCGCTACGACTTCTTGAACGACTTGATCTTGAACCGCTGCTTCTCGATTGTCTAGAAAAATCAAATTATTTTTACTAAATATTCGTAATTACGTACACTACGAAACCTTCGCTTTACTCCCGTTCAACAACATACGAAAGTACGCCATTGTATAGTTTACTTCTCAATCACACAACAGCCGACCTTTCGTAGTGTGTACTAAGTAAAATATCTTACAATATAAGAAGTGTTAGTGAACCATTTCTCATCTTGTGCGTTGGCTTCACTCGCCTTCAGGGCGAGTTCTGCTAATCTTCGTACTCAACAAGAAATGGTTCACTTTCACCTACTACAGGGTGAAAAACGAGTAATGCACAATACTTCGCCGATAGGTAGTACTCCAAAAAATGGATAAAAAACGTATGAAGGATGGTCTAACTTGAAAATTGAAGGGGCGCCGAATTTGTGTAAATAATAACCAAAGAATTCCGCTGATAGAAAAAATTTGTGGAGACATTTTTGGTAGATTTCATCGCGTATAGCAAAATCAGTAACTTGATAATTTTGCCTAAATGCTAAAATGAAGGAGTAACAAGGCGAAAACAATTTCCACGCGATGTAGCACCTTCAATATTCGACACATGCAAATTTTGTTTCTTCTTTTTTGTAGTACTCATCAAAATCTACACACAATAAGTAAATTATGTTCGTCTATTTTTTAGACTACTATCTTGAAATATTGCGCATCCACGCTCGGCTGGTCACCTGCTGGCGGCGCTTCCAGATCTGGAACGGGATCCACTTCGACTTCTAGAACGACTCGATCTGGAACCGCTTCTCGACCTTCTGAAAAACCAAAGAAATTATAAATTTAGAGAAAAACCAGAGAATTCCAAGGTAAATTTGAGATGGAAGAAAAACGCAATCGAAAATAAGGAAAAGTTGAGATAAAAAAGCAGGTAAAAAAAATTTTCAGAGAAAGCACAAAACCAAATCCCAGAAATGAATTACGCGAATATTAAAATTTTCAAATTGAAAAGATCAAAAGTAAATAAGCATGAAAAAACTCACGTAAAATGATGAGAAAGGCATATTCAAGGCGAATTTGCGTTGAAAGAGGAGACGCGCGAATTAAAAATAATGATTGAAAAGCGAAAAAAATACGAAAACTAAAAGCATCAACCGGCATCAGGTTCTGTCACAATACACAAAACTGAGTAAACGTATTTCCCCAGGTTTTGTAGGTCGAATGATAATACAAAGAAAAGGTCTAAAACCATCTGCCGTTGTTCAAAATATATATCTCTACTCTACCGAATTCGGCGACCCAAAATTCCCCCATTGCTCAAGGTCGGATATAAGAAATGAAACATCGAAATTTGTTTGTCGGATTTCCCAAAACTGAGTTAACGTATTTCCCCGAGTTTTTGTAACCACGAAGGTCGAATAATAATACAAAGATAAGGAAAGATAAGATCATAAAACCATCTGCCATTGTCCAAAATACATCTCTACTAAATTCGGCAGACCCAAAATTTCCCCCACTATTCAAGGTCACGTATGAGGAATGAAACATCAAGACTTGTTTGTCGGATTTCCCGTCAAATAAAATATTTTTACAACTAATGCGTAACCACAGAGAGCAGAAATCGTTAACCAAAAGTTCTCTATCCGAATTTCCAACCTAATGAAACAAAATGAGAACTTTCGGAGGAATTTTTTGACAAATTTCTTCATTTGCATCGTACAGCAAGAGCATACGGAATACTAACCCATCGGCAATACGTAATTTATCATCGTCACTGTCGGTATCGCTATCGGATATCGTAGCTTTCGACACAATGCGCATTTTCTGTCGCATAGATAGACCAGATTCTTTTGGTTTTTTCTCCTATATAATACAATACAAATATGTTAACCGTATCGAAATATGTCGCATTCACGCAAATAAATGTGAAATATACTTTAATCTTGCGTCCTTTCTTCGCCTTCGGCCTATCGCTACCCGAACCACCGGAATCTTCTTCGCGACGTTTTCTGCCACGTTTCTTCTTCTCTTTGGGAGCATCGCTACGGCAAGTGAAAAATCATAATGTCTTGTTGACAAGATGACAAGAGGTGATAAAATTATTTACCTCTTGCTGCGTTTCTTTTTAGGTGCTTTAGGTTCGGCGGACGGACTTCCAGGAACGCTGGATCCGGAATCCGAAATGTAATCACGATCTCTACCACGTCCTTTACCTTTGGATTTCTTCTCGGATGGGAAATCGTTGAAGATGAGCGCGCCTTTTGTTTTCTCTTTGAATTCTTGACGTTTCTGTAGCATCGCTTCGAGTTGCAGGCGTTGCTTTTCTTCGGCTTGTTTCTGCAAAATGTCGATTTAGAACGTAATCAAGTTGATAAGTTATAAATCGCGTTTACCTGCTCTTCGAGTTGTTTCAATCGGAATATTTCGCGTTCCTCTTCTTGCTTTTTACGAAGCTGTTTCTCTTCCTCGTCTACTTTGCGAGCACGCGCGACGTGATACTGCGCTTGGCTAAGAAGATCCTGACATTGTTTTGCCTCGCAATCAGCCAACGTAACGTCGTACTTCATACGGTCGCCGTGAGTCGCCAAATATTGAAAATATCTACGCCCCGAAGAAACGTGTAAACATGCACTCGTCGCGCATGGTCGAAAATCGTGTACCAAACAACGCTCACCTCTGGGATAAACCCAATTCGTGCACAGCCTGTAATACGGTATCCAAATTGGATTTTTCATCTTTGAGAATCTGCGTTGCTAACCTTTGCAAGACTAGAGCGATATTGTACAAGATGACCGTGTCGTGGGGAGCCACTCTACGAGCCTGCGTCATAAAAATTTTTAGCAAAAATTCAAAATTCGAATTTCACTGGGGGGGGGGAGGTATACGTACCTTCAAAAATACAGTCTTCGCTTCCTTGTATTTGCCTGCCTTGTAATAAGCGCGTCCAAGATATTGTAGTACTTCGGTGTTGTGGTGTTTGTAAAATTTCTTCATACAATTTTCATACTGAAAGCGTAATTACGTTGTTATAAACTCGTAATATTAATTAAAATAAACCCGGTCTCGAGCATATTACATTCTAGGCACCAACTCACCATTTGAATGGCGCTAATGTACTGCTTCTGTTCGACGTAAATATGCGCTATGTTCAACCAAACGTCGCAAAAATCAGCGGTAGCTTCGCGTACAGATGCGAAAATATCTCTAGCTTCGTTGGTACAACCTTTATGAGCCAAGACACAACCTACCGACAAACGAAGAAATTAGATCAATGCAGCTCCATTATAAATACACTAGCTTCGCTAGTTGGGGGCTTCTCCCTTACATTGCTTCGCAATGCTATTGCTGCGAATGCCATTTTACGATACAATCTTGATAAGCTGCAATAATATTATAAATACATATACATGTATCACTTACCAATCCCGTTGGCGGCGTAAATATTCCTCGGATCATTTTTTAATACTTTCGTGTATAAAGCAAGGGCTCTATTTTGAAGAACTTTTTCACGATTTTTATCCTTTGTTGGTACGTGCAAAGCTTGAAGCCAAATATTACCCAAAGCGATTAACGAATACGAGTCGAAGGCGTGCTGTTGATTCTGCGAAATAATTACCACCGAGTAATCGTACCTCGTTGTGTACCGAATTAGCCGATATTTACACAGTACATACCTTCAAAATACGCTCGAATTTCTTCTGACCAGGTCCCCATTCTAATTTAGCTAAATGCAGATTTCCTAGCAGCGACCACGCGTCAGGATGCTCCGTATCGATATGTAACGCTTCTTTAAACCAATCGGACGCTTCGTAGATTTGATTCTTGTCACGAGCCATACAACCGAGTCTTAAATAACCTGTAAAATATCACCATGAATTTGCGCATCAACGGGACTGTACCTATAGGCGGTAGCTTACAATCGATGTAATTAGGATGCTCCTTAAGGATATCTTTATATAGGACCTCGGCGCGGTCAAATTGACACAACGCTTCGTTAGTTCGAGCCAGGTTATACGTGATGGAAACCGATATTGAGTTGTAATACGTAGGATCTTGTTCGCTTTCACGTTTACAACGTGCCAACGCTTCGGAAAATTTATCTTTGGCTTCTTCGAGATTACCGAGGCGGTATTGCAGGGCGGAGATGTTATTTAAAATCTCCGGTGGCACTTCGGCTTGTATATTTTCCTTCATTATTCGACACGCGGTACTGTACGCTTGCAGAGATCCCTGTAGATCAGATTGTTCCAAGATTTGAGCCAGTTCTATCCACGCTTCTACGTCATCTGGAAATTGCTCGGTTACCTGGAAACGTGCAACGAATCGTTAAATGATTACGTAATTAATACAAGTTAATCGAAGATATATATTACTTTTTTCAAGTAATTTTTCGCAATATCTCTTTTCGATTGGCTACTGGAGGTCGCGTATAACGAACCCAATATTTTCATCGTTTCGTAATTACCCGGCTGAACTTTCAGTACTTTTTCAAAACACTGAGCTGCCTGTAGAAATGAAAACACATATTACAAAACGACGTTAGAACACGCATTTCATCGACGTTTACATTTTCCGTGTCGTGACGATAGATGTACATCTGCCCGAGACCGTAATAAGGAAGCACGAAATTCGTAGACGCGAATTGCGTCGCTTGATAGTAATATTGAAAAGCTTGATCGTAATCTCCCTGCGAAAAATACGCCATCAATACGCCTCCTGATGAATCGAAGAAACGGTCGAGCTTACTTGCACGTGAAATATTCTCGCTAATTGATAACAACTCTCGGCCCTCATGGCTTCGTTTTCGGTGTAACTAATCGCATGGCACGCTAAATCGCGGGCTTTCATGTAATCCTAGAAAAACGACGAAAATAAAATATCTAAAATGATAAAAACCCCTCAAATACATCGACGTTGTTACCTTTTTGAAAAAGAAATGGTTGGCTAAGTGATTTAACACCATTGAATTAGTACGATCGATATGAAAAGCTTTAGATAACATTTCCACTCCTGCCCTAATATCATCGGATTCTTGTCGATTCATACGCGATATAGCTAACCCGATCAATGCACCGACACATTTCGGATCTAATGCTAAAGCTCGTTCGAATGCCATTCTAAGAAAATAACGCGATAAAAAGATTCAACACCGTGTATCGCATATTAATAATATGCACAAGTACTCACATGGCTTTCTCTTGATTACCGAGTTTCAAAAAACAATGTCCAAGACCGACGCGGACCACCGCCGGGCATTTGGGATTCTTCCTAATCACTCGTTTATAATACGCCAAAGCTCCTTTGTAATCTTTTTTGTTAAAGAAAATGCACGCTTTACCCAATAACGCCGGAATATTATTAGGAGCTTGATTCAATACGAAATTAAACTGAGCGTCTGCTTGGTCCATTTTTTCGCCTTCCAACATCGAGAAATACGCACGACCCATGAGATGATCCTACAAGAAATTACATAACCAATTAAGGAACCTTCCACGAAGGAATTACATTTCCATAACACATCCATCACTTACCTGATCATACATGATGATTTTGTCAGCAGCGTTAAATAACTGATCGGCTTTCGAGAATAGTTCCATTTTCAGCTTTTTATTCTTTTCTTTATTCGCCTGCTGTACGTATAAATTCGCTAACAAATCCAAAGCTCTCATTTGATCTCGTTCGAAATCCTGGTAATCTATATTGGCGTCCGACTTGGATCTTTCGAGGAGTAATTTGAATGCCTCAACGTGGCCTCTGCGATAGTACTCAATCTGCAGGCAGAATTGTCGAATGTTAACACGAAACAGAAAATGTTATTATATAGTACGTAAATCACTTACCGCCAACGTAACCCAGTAATGCAGCCGAGCATTTTCTTGACTTAACAGCTCTATGGTATCCTTCACGTTGGGCGGTAATTCATTGAAACTCATTTCAATCACCTATTACAAGCAAAATTGTCATTATATAGTTTAACATAATGTCACCGGAAACTTCACGCAAACACTTACCTCATCGGTATCCCGAAGAGGGATTTCAACGCTGTCGGCTCGATAAGACATTATTACACGATTCGCTTCATCATTTTACGGTAATAATTCATAAATAATTGTCGATTAACTATTAACACAACTAGCAAATATTTGAAAGTTCATACAACACAACACAAAATAATAACAAATGGAACTCGACCATAATCAAACCACGCTATCACTGCACAGAATAAACTAAAATTAGCATAATTTCGTGTTTCGATTAAAGTTATGGTTCAAGTTCCGTTTCTCACCATATTCAACAAGATGAATAACAGAACCTGAAACTCATAACTTTAATCGAAACACGCACAATTATGCTTGTACGAGAGTGTACGAGACGTATGGACGTAATTCACTGTCAGTCAAACTTCCTCTTTTCGAGATATATAGACAAACGTCATTACGTCACACATATCGTATATACACAATCGTGTCTAAATAGCAAGTGAGAGAAGTCAAAGTAGTGTCAAGTTTGAGCAAGTTTTAGGTCGTTATCTCTCCAATTTCTGTTTTTTCAATTTTAGAGTTTTGATAATAAAAATATGGTATTAGCTTCAAATCTCAAATATAATGAAGAAAAACTGTTTGGGAATAAAATGCCCGAGTGGTATCACATCGTAGTTTTCTAAGTTTCAAGCTCCTTAATTGATCAATCAATATACAAAATGCTCAAATTGACCTCTAGTAACAAAACGATTAGTAACATTAGTTCCATGATTTAACAAGAATTCCATTTTTTATTGACGAATTGCACAATACATTGATTAGACCAAACAGCGTATTATAATTTCTGCATGTGGAATTTATGCCGAGACATATAGTATACGCAGTACGCACACACAATTACAATCAGACAGACATATACAGTATGTAAGAGTAGGTAAAAGTATACGAAATGCATTAGATAAGATTCATAAAAACATGAAATACGAATATCAAAAATAAGAACCAAGCCGTTGAGAAAATCATTCTCAAAGAATGAATTTGGCAACGTTCGTCCTATTTAATAATCTGCTATCGATAACGAACAACAAACTTCGAGTTCGTCAACCGGGGTAATTTTGGCATTTGATGAGTCAACGGTTTGTGGCTGACCAACGCTCGGCAAACATAACGAGCATTGTGGTTGCTAAAAACCGACGAAGAACGAAATACAATACCGATGACGCAGAAATAAACCCCTGTGCTCGAGTATTCTTATAACACGTCGATGACGAATACTACGCGCCAATTTGATTGGCTGCTATTTTCTTTGAATGATATCACGTCACGATGAACTTATTATTTTCGTTTCGAGGTGGTTGAAATTGAGGGCGGCGTGGTGGGGAAAAAATTAATATACCTAATCGCCAAATCATTTTCGAATCGACCCGCCTAGCGGAAACTCTAGTTTCGGAAGTTCGGTGTCGTGTCGGAGATCGTCCGTGCTGGCTTGAAGCTTCGTCGTTCCGTTGAACGCTCGGCGCTGGGCCACGGGAGTGTGGTTACGGTTGGACGTCCGGGAGAAGTGAACGGCTAGTTCGGCCTTAGCCTTCGCGTCGCTGTTCCTACGGGCTAGAGAGAACGTAAACCCCTGCACGGAGCTTCGGGGTCTCGTACGATATGGTATCCCTCAGTGCTGTTGCACGCTCTTGCGTTGGGCCTCGCTCGAGGCTTCGGTAAATCGGGTAGGGTAAGGATAACGTGGAGTACGACGATTCAGTCGCGCCTGCACATGTGGTTTCGTTCGTTTTTGGTATGAGGATTTTAGGTGGTGAGAGAATTAGGGCGCGTGTAAAAGCGAGTGTGTTTGTATTTTTTGGGGTATTTTGATATTTATGGGTTATGGTTGGACTTGGGATTATATTTTTCGGGGGATTTAGTATTTTGATGTTGGGGTTGTGGATATGTTTCAAAAGGGAGGTTCGCGTAATTTTAAGTATTTTTTAAGTGAGTTCGCGTAATATTTAAGCGTTTTAAATTCGCGTAATATTTAAGTATTTTAACTTCGCGTAATTTTTAAGTGTTTTAAATTCGCGTAATTTCAAGTTCGGTTTCGTCGTATTCATTCGCGTAATTTTAAGTTCGGTTTCGTCGTATTCGTTTCGCGTTCGGTTCAATTTTTTGTTTTGGTGATTGGTGTAATGTATGGTTGCACGTTAATTATTTATGTTGGTGACGGTAAAATTAACCATTAAACCGGTTTAGGTACATAGTTAATTAGTTGTAGGTACTAGTTACTATTCAGTATTCAAGTTAGTTAGTTATTTAGTTAATTATTTACGTGATTTAGTTTAATTTCAATTTAGGTAGGACGGTGGAGAATGGAATTTCTAGATCTTCGGAATAAGATATTCCTTCTCTCCGAATTATTTGCTCGAATCGAGCGCAGATAATTGGCGAATATGTTGAATGATATTCGTCAGCATCCTCTGCTCGTACATTAAAAACGGAGAAGCTCGAAAATTCTCCTACATTTGACCTAATAACAAATTACAAAAATTATGTACATACCTATTACTTAATCGAAGTTTAATTGAAATATCACCGAACTTCTACTTTATTTTTACTACATCATCTCACGGCTGATGTTCAATTTTCATTTTCTAAATTTTGTGAATTATTCAACGGGTAATTCGTAATTATCGATGTTGATATTTTCTTTGTCTTCGTCAGAACTTTCGATACATCTCTCTTCTTCGTCATCTGTATCGTCGTAATCAAACGGAAAAAATTGTTCGCTTTCCTCGCTACCTACTTTCTCGTTTGGACTAATATAAAGCGGTATCACTTGCGCGAATTCCAACAATAAATCGTCATTGTCGCCTTTCTTGATAGCAACAACCATTTTCGCGTTTCTACGGGAAAATAAACGATTAGTTGTTAAGACGAGCTCAGATTTCACAATATAAAAACAACGCCGTACTTTTTCTTTTCTTCGGATAAATTACAAAACTGCTTGTAGCTTTTACATATCACCTTGGTATTGGCAGGATCGATATTATCGAAGAATCCAATTTTGTAAATATCTTGCGTGAAGTCTTTCGTTAATTCGATAATATCACAGGCTTTAGCAGCGTCGTAAATGATAATAACCTGTAACAAAATTCCGTTACGATAAGAATAAAAAATATTATACTAAAAATACGTATCAGGCTAATGCGTACTTGTGGCGGCGGTAAGCTATCTGGTATGTAACCGATGGATTCAACTTTTCGAGGAAACAACACCTCTATGGCGGCAGCTTTGGATAAGGTAGTTATAGGGGTCCACATTGGAGGTATTTTTTCGCCTTTATCATTTTCCACGATAAATTCAAACGCTACTCTGAAACAACCAGAAATTACGCATGGAACGAATGACGTGAAAAAATCAAAATGCATACGATTGTTCGTTATATCCGGTGGGATTTTCGTCGCCGTATACGATTTTAGTAAGCTTTTGTTCAATCGTTTGGCATTCTTCGGTTTTGGAGGTTCTGGGCGACAATGTGTCAGATGCAGCGTCATCGATTATGGCTTGAAGTAACGTCACTAAAACTGGTTTATTTTGCATCGCATCTCGCAAACTTTCCGGGAGGTTTGGAAAAATTTGACATTTATAAAATACCTTTTAAAAGCCAAAAATTTCGTATTAGAAATGAAATCGTGGTTTTATACATTTATCACAAAATAACTCACCTGTTTGATGGTTTCCGCATTTAATTGAACTTGCATTTGATCGACGACCGCCGCTGAAATAGAATCGTTCAAGTACATCATTTTTTGAGCTATTGCACAGCTACCATCCGTTGATAACATATGAGGAAAATATATAACGCATGAATGAGTTGGTATTAGTTTGGCCAATTTCATCAGCGATCTTTCGCGAATTATGTTCATCTTCGTGGCTGCAAAATATTAAAAAATTTAGCGTGAAAAATTAAAGTTGCGCGCGTATGTAATACACGTGAAATACCAAGTTTTCCTTCGTATTCTTCTCGTAATTTTTGTTCCTTGGCCAACGCTAAAGCCTGTCGTTCTTTCTCAGCTTCGGTAAGTTCTTCGAAAGGTATCTGTAAAATGAAAAAATACCATCGTATACTTTGTATAAAATATCGCATTAATTAACGCGCGATACTTACAATTTTACGTTGCGTTTTTCCTTGTAAAACATCAATTTCATTTTGCAATTCGGTCTTCACCAAATGTATCAGTTTAGGTGCATCAACGCCAAACATCAAATTCACCAAAAAACCGCTCTAAATGTTTGTAATACCTGTTTACATCGTGTTTTCGACAAGTATTCGCAAAATACAGTATATCAGTTTCCATACCGCCACAAACATCCACATAGGTTCACTTTTGTCACGAAATCGTTTCAAAGCTTCGATAGTGTTCGATTTAGCCTACATAAAAAATACCCAATGAACGATTGTAAGAATCATCTTATGATCACGAACGTCATCTAACCAAAGCGAAATGTAAACTATCGCAACCGATTTCCAACTTTAATTTCTTCAAACTGGATACCATCGCTGTACACGGGCCACACCATTCCGAATAAACATCGATAACTATAATCACAAACATCAAATCGTAATTTTCATTGAAACGATACTCATCTCCAGTTGTCTTCACCTATCAGTCCTTGTCGTTCCATTAATTTATTCCATTCTTCATCGGTAGCAACATCTGTTTGAAATTGTATCTGAGCTCCTTTTTTAGCGGCCATTTTTCGCACCGCTGCTAAATTCTACGTCAAAAAAAAACCATCATTAGAAGGCAAATTCGCATAAAAATTTCCCAACTAAGTACCTGCTTAGAAGGCATTTTTACAAGTCTTAATTGGTCAAGTCTAACGTTATTGTAAATAGAACTGCTAGAAAACAATGGACGCAAAAATACTGAGGTACATAATTGAGAAATTGTTTCTCATAGTCTCGTACCAGGTAGCGAAACAACGAATAATTTACATAAAATGTCATTATCAAATTGTTTCATTTCATTTAAGTTCCATTAAATGCGTACGTATCTCCACCGAATGGTAAAGCGAGGGAAAAGGGTGTAAATGTGTATGATGCTTTTAAACGCGCTGACATGCCAAACAACGGGAAGTTGGTGGAGTAGAAATAAATACCAAACTTTTCATCTAAAAATATAATTATAAGGGAAGACTTAACGGTTATGGGACACGGTACTTTCTACTTTGGTTATTACAATATTTTTATATATTTAAGGAAGGTAAAATTAAATGTGGGAAAAATTTTGTAAACTGTTCGTCGGTTTCTCTTTTTTCTTCGATTAAATGTAAAGGAGTATAATCCATTAGAACAGTAAATTAAAAGCTGGACAGATCGGCTTATCACTTCGTCCATAAAATAAGACCGATGCCGGCGATATGCGATTCCGAATTAATGCAATTCCATCAGCTTACATGTTTCGTTGACGTAATTACAACTAAGTAGAAATATCAACTCGGTGTGATAATCGTAAATGCACTCGTATAATTAACATAAATTCCAACAATCTCACGACTCATGTTCGCAGAAATACAAGTCGACAAAGAAATTTTACATCTTACTCTTGAAATTAATATTACATGAAACGCGTAAGTAAACAATATACAAATACCTTATAACTCGCTCAATGTAATTAAAAATATTCTTTGGCGAATCTTCGTTAAAAATATACCAAGACGTTTCAATTATTCAGAGACCCCGTAACAATAATATTTTTGTATAAATGAAACATTCGCGTAATTACACGGTAGTCATGGTTACACAAATAATACAACTCGAGTGTCTCACGTAACAGTGAAGTCTAAGCTATAAATTATCCTTAAATATAATATTAACATCTTTAAATATCACAAAACATAAGATTTAAACATGATAACAAAAACAAATAATACGACTTAGTAATACCGCAAAACACAATGATAATAACTTAATCGAGTAATTTCCAAAGTTCTTCGAACTGATCACAGTAACTTTGAACTAGTTCTTCTGGTATCGAAGTAATAATGACATTTTCCCAATTACCAAATGTAGCTTGCTGCGTCCAATTGAATGAACCATTCACAAGAATTTTCTTATCAACGATGGCAAACTTATGATGCATCAAATTCGACGACGGCTTCACCCTAACACGAACTCCTACGCGAAATAATCGCTGAATAAATGCGTAACAACAAAATAACAACTTTCTATTTACCCTTTCTGCGAAATACTGGGATCTGAGAGCCATCACCGTATGCCATCGAATCATCGGTGATCACCCGAACAGCGACACCTTCTTCGAATTTACGAAGCACCACTTCGGCTAGTTTATACGATGTAATAGTGTATACGCAAATATCTAGTGATTCAGTAGCGGAGTTCAAATATTCGCATAAAAACCTAGATCGAGATATTTATCGTTTACTACTAGTTCACCGACAGAACGAATAAATTACGTAACTTGCTCTTACAGAAGTTTTTGATAACCACAATCTTCGCTGCATGTAATTTTATTATTGATGTGATCCAAGCATAACGCGTTTCGATCCGAAAAAAAAAGTACTTCGGTGAAACGGTCGGTGGTTGATTTCAATTTCCTTCTGGGCTTCGAAACTTTCAACCTCCTGAGGATCCATTCCTTTTTGCAGTAAACCACTGCGCAAAATACAGCGATTGCTATACTTGCCATTGAGCCATACTTGTACTTCTTTACAAAGTCGATAACACCGTCACTCGTCGCTCTAACTAATTTGAAGTCTGACATTTTCGAAAAATAAATAATAATTTCCACTCATCTTGAGCTTAAAGATGATTCCGCTTTCGCGGTTTTAAGATTTTTTGGATTGCAACACATTTACAAGCATACAGCATGGTGATATTTATCAGTGTAACCAACTAATGAAATAAAAATGAAATACAAAGCGAAAAATTAATTTTTCATTTTGAAATCCGAATTTCAGTACAAAAAAGATTTCAGTCATTTCATAATGATTAAAATCCGATGATCGAGTGGATCGAGTCAAGCGTACACTTGCGAATGCAGCTTTTGATGCATCAACAATTTCTCTTGTAATTTCGAATGAAGAATATCGTGTTGTAAAATTCCAATCTGAACATTCATATTAGCTACTTCTTCCTTCAAAACAGCCAGAGCTTTTTTGATATTGATTAACGGAGCTAATACATAGTATAGAGTTAATATATGTCAGAAATTCACATAATTAATCGGCTCAACTCAAAGATATTTACTTCCGTCGGTCATTACGGTACCACGTTCTTCCATTTCTTGTTTCAACGTTTCCAATTCTTCGCTTACTCTCGTTAGCTTTTTCTGCCTTTCCATAACTCCAGAATTCAATTCGCGGAATTGCGCGTTTACTTTGAAGAATTCATCCTAATGTAAATTCGAAAAGGAAATGAGATGCTAACAAAACGAGCATACGAAGAAAAGAAACGTACTCGAGCTGTACGATACTCGCTTAGCAGCGGCTCCAAATTCGAATTAAGGTATTTTTCACGACTGGTGATTTTTTCCATACTTTCAGAGATGTCTCTGGATAATTTATCTAATCTTGGTTTAGCCAAATTCATCGAATCGTTAATCGCTTCGCGATAGGCTTTGATTTTTTCCAAGTGTCCGCGCCAATCTTTGTTATCTGCAAAGTATCAATCTGTTTTACTGTGATTCAATATTTCTTGAATATTTTTGTGCAAAATTAGCGATCGAGTATACATTCTAACAAGTGATGGTGAAAAATATGCGATATGTGCAAAAAATAGGTGAGCAACCGTGGGTAAATTCAAATACCAGTCTTAATGGTTAATTTTAAAGAGGGTAAAACTCTCTCCACTTCTAGTTGCCATTCTTCGTTCGTCATATTCATTTGCAACGCTTCGTCAACTTTACGCGAATGCGAATTAAGCTGCAAAGGGGCATTCTTTGCGTTAAAATATTATAAGCCGAGGATTTGAATGTCGCGATTGTTACTTTATTCAGATCATCCACGTTAAATAGCAAATCTTCGTCATCTTCGGAACCCATATCTTCCGCGATCATTTCTTCTTCGATTTTTTCCAGCAACAGTTCCGAATCATCCTCGACAATTGTCTCTTCATCGGCGATCTCCACCGGTGGTAGTGGTCTGAAACCAAATTCGTGAAATGCGCATTGCATTTTCAACCATTTTCTTTGGTCCTTGATATGCTCACTTTTTAAATACAAATTTCATATTTTCCAGTACTTTGTCGACTAATTGACTCAACAGCATTACGACATACTTTCCGTATCCCTGTTTCAATTTGACAGGAGAAAAATCCACCGGAATACCCTAAAAAAGATCACATCCACGAATAATCTCAACTCGATGAATTTCTCGAAATATGCATGATTGAATAATCCAGGGAAAAGAATCAACTTGCCAAATTCCGAGCAGAATCTAATATAATTGCAATCGTTGAATTGGGATCATCGTATTCTTGAGGTGAATCGATCGTTCGGCCGCATTTCTTAATTAGCCAAGCGGCCAATAATGAAAAAGCGTAAAATTGTTCTCCGGGATTAGTTTGCAAAGCAAAATAATGCCTGTAAACCGTAATATAACCAACAGAACTATGACGATTAGCTTCACATAAATATCAATGGCAAGTCACCTGTTCAAAGGTCGAAGCTTGTGTTGCTTTACGAAGTCGTTCTCATGGTTTAGTAGCTTCAATTTCTCATAGAGATCTTCCATTTGAGAAAATACTGAAAACGAGTCGAAATCATTTTCAGCATCTGTGTTCGACGACTGCCCACGAAATAGAATATCTGTATCTTCGGTCATTGCGTTACAATATACTACACACTAGTAACACTAATCTATCATTTGGACGAATTATGTAGCACAAAAATGGTCGAAATGTGAAAATCACTTCAGAAATTCGTCAATAAGTATTATGTAAAAATAAATCATCCAATTTTTCATTCAAAAACCACAACAAACAAATTTTGGACTACCTATGAAAGCTGATTGAACTTCTTACAGTGTTGCCATGTAAGGAAACTTCCACGTTTTTCTAAATTTTACAAAAAAAATCAATACACCAAATGAATCTCTTAAAAATCTTCATTGGAAAATTCACGATTTTCGGAGGGAACACCTTCGCCATTTGACTCATCAGCTAAAATTTTACCGAGTAAAATTATCCAATTTCCAGCGCAGCTTAAGCTGTGAGCTCAAATAATGAACGGTGTACAATGTACACACCATGACGTCATATTACAACCTCTTATCACTCTTCGTAATTACGAAACTTTATCAGTAAAAACAAATCGACAAGTATTCGAGAAATTAGAACGTGTCAACTCAAGATCGAAACATTTTCTCTATAATATTCGCTAGTTCACTAAGAATCAAACATACAACATGACTACCGTTTCGGTCAACAAAGTGACGTTTAAAATCACGTTGACTTCGGATCCTAAATTACCGTTCAAAGTTCTCAACGTTCCAGAAAGTGCGCCTTTTACAGCGGTTCTGAAATACGCAGCTGAAGAGTTCAAAGTTTCACCAGCCACATCGGCCATCATCACAAACGACGGTATCGGTATCAACCCGCAACACACCGCCGGTAACATATTTTTAAAACACGGAAGCGAACTTCGTTTAATTCCTCGAGACCGCGTCGGTTGTTCGTGATATCATTATTTCATAAGTAAAACTATGTATATGTTTTTGTATTAAAAATAAACGCATCAATAATATCTACTAGTAGACAGCTTAATTCATTAGAATGCTTGATTTGAATTAAAATTGTAGACAATGGCAGTATCAAACAACATATCGTAGTAACGCGCCTGATGTTGTTTTCATGCTAAAAAATTTTCATCAATTTGTGTAAATGGCTGTGAGCATTTACCAACGATAAAATAATTAGAAATTTCACTCACCACTTCAATACTTTTCTTCCAACGAGGTCGTGAATTACATACAGCAAAGGTAGCTCCAGAGATTTATCTAGTTTCCTCTTCTCCAATTCCTGTTGATAATTATTCTCGTATATTCAAGTACACCGGACAAAAGATTATCGTTCAACAGACTACTACAACAATTTAATTTACGTTTTGTAAGATTTCACGATGTTTGCGCTTCTTGATGATTTGCAGCACAACCTGACGACTTTTCAACATTTTCTTCATAAATGTACCAGCGGAAGGAAATGAAAACCAAAAAACTCCGGTTTCTTTTAAAATCAGAAGACCAGCGTTTACCAGGTTTCTGCAAAACAATAAAAATGTCATTACGTCGTTCCGAACGGAGATTTTTCATCAGCGTAGTTCGAAACTTACCTAACATCTATTTCAGAAAATCTATGCTTAATCAAGAGATCAGTTTTCGAAATACCAATATCGGTCGTATTAGATAATACTTTCTCGAAAAATTTTTGAAAAATGAAGGCCTCCGATTTGGTTTTTTCAGCGAGAACATGATTTTTTAGATCGTCCGAAAGTACAACGATTTTCATACTTTCTTCACTTCCCATATGAATAAGTACAATTTTTTTTTCATTTCTCAAGGTTTCCTGCAACAAATACATAAATTCCTTGATTAATTAACGATTAGCGACACATACAAAAGTAACACTTACAATTTGCCTATTAACGGTAGTCCTATTTTCAATTATGTTAGAAACTTGATGCACAAATACGACCGGCGGGAAAGGATATGTTTTTTTATTACATAATAACGTATTTTTAATGAAAAGTATCGCTGCCTCCGTATCGTTACAAATGGGAAAAGTTGGTCTCAAAGGATTAACATCTTCATCATCGTCGATAC
This sequence comes from Maconellicoccus hirsutus, assembly GCA_003261595.1. Classification (NCBI taxonomy): domain Eukaryota; kingdom Metazoa; phylum Arthropoda; class Insecta; order Hemiptera; family Pseudococcidae; genus Maconellicoccus; species Maconellicoccus hirsutus. Next base: position 8,947 of record QBDW01002585.1, on the reverse strand, counting down.
GAGCGATTTTAGAACGAACATTTTCAGGTGGCAATTTTCGCTTATCATTCATTTGTTTCGTGTAACGTTACCCAAACATCAGGTATTTTCCATAGGTCATCACAGTAATTCAAAAATTTTTAATTCACAGGCATTTGAAAAGAAAAAAATTCTCATACTTAGTTCACTTTTATCAATTCAAAATCAAAAATTTGAAATTTCAGATGTTACTAGATAAACAACATTCTAGTCAGCAGAATTCAACAATAACTTCGTGTCGCAATGTTGTGAAATTGAGAATTCCTAATTACGTGTACCATATTACTTGCAGTGTTGCACTGATTGAAACATAAAATGCAAAAATTATCGTTTTACAATTTGTGTCTAATTAGCTCATCATATTTTGTCAAATTTTACACGATTACTACAGTACATAAATAGCAACATCCTTCGAAAGTACCATTCAAACAATTTTTTACCGATAAGTAAGCTAAAAAACCATAAACAATACGCCTATTTAATTTCACAATTCACAATCAACGTATTTTACATCAACGTAGCTGGTGTATTGATAAGGAAAACGTTTATCAATTATCAACCAGTCAACTATTACTTCATTACTTATTTAATTCGAAAAGTTTTTGTAATAGGGTGCACTTTGAGTGTAAAGTTGAACGATTCATGAAATGTAACTTCACGTTACCAGCACAGTTTCCAAATAAGCTCAATTTCAACTTCATGAGTGGTTTATTCTTACACGTTGAAGTATCATGTTGAAAAGCTGATAATTATGGTAAGTTGACTCTTCCTCCTCAAATTATATTTATTTCAATTCTCCATTCGTCACTTTGCAGAGCACTATAGTAGATGACGATACCATTGCCTTCGGCGAAGAGGATAATTTCAATCCAAATAAGCTAACGTAAACTCATTCAGTGCACCAATAGCAGACAAAAAACATGATAAATAATTCTTTTCTTTTTTTTGCAGGCACCCTTATGTAACTTTCTTTCATTTAGCATTCCGATTAGCTGCATTATTCCTTTATATTTTTGGCAACCTATTCAGTAGTAGCTATATTGGTTTATTCGTTATTATCGTATTATTGTTATCATGCGATTTTTGGACGGTGAAAAACATTACAGGTTAGTTACAAATTCGATATAAAATCGTTCGATTCCATCTTACATTGATAATTTCATTTTTCGTAGGGAGAATAATGGTAGGTTTAAGATGGTGGAATTACATAGATGACGAAGGGAAATCTCATTGGGTGTATGAATCTAGAAAGGTACGTGTTCAACGTTTCTGTCGTAATTTACCAACATTCAATCAACTAACAAATTAATAAAATATATAACCTTTATCTTTCGACTGTAAGCGATATCAGTATTAGTTAGCTTTTTATGTGACCCCTGATCGTAGGGTGATGCACAGAATAGAATCAATCCATCGGAAGCTAGAATATTCTGGACCGGACTGATCGGCGTTACCATATTGTGGAATTTATTTTTCATATTTTCATTTTTCAGTTTAAACTTTAAGTCAATGGTAAGATGATAAATTACCATTTTACGCAGTTATATTTCCATCATTACGAACATGCGTTTCTCTTTTTCTTAATGTTTCTTCAGTTATTGATATGCATAGCGTTAACGTTAAATTATGCCAATGTTTACGGATATATCAAGTGTAGATTCGGTCAAAATGCAGATAACGCGACCTTGGGCAACACCATTTCTACATTTACGTCTGATTTCTTGAGAAAACAAGTCATTCAAAACGTATGAAAATCGATACAATAAGTTGTAAGTATAATAATTCATAATGCAGCTGTTTCTTTTCTCTTCATTACAGATGACATACATGGCAACGAAACCACCTCCATCGTCTAACGTTCCACCAACATCTGTAGTATAAACAGATCACCAACAACTTCTCCTAATTTCACGTTGTTATTCAACAAACCAATTTTTGTACAAATTCAACACGACAGTCATCAAATATTCAAATTTAAGCGTGTTAAAATTGCTCCTAAGTTGTAATATAAGTATTTACGTTATCATGTTGTACTCTTTTCTGCGTTGAGATTTCGCGTTATGACACGAATGTTTACTACCCGCAATACGATTTCTCTATTAATAGAATACCCAACGTAAGATAAACGCTGACACCACGAGTTGTACGTTCGAAGTGGTTCTCAATGAGTGGAACGTTCTTCCGACTACCGGATAAAAACGAATAAATCGTGGATTGAATTCGTTTCGAATGTTTCAATCGCATTACTGATCAAATTCGCTTAATAATCAAAATTTAAAAATTTATGCTCCAGGTGAGGCTCGAACTCACAACCCCGGCATTGCTCACGACTACTGCCTTATAAGTACCGTGCGCTAACCTATTGCGCCACTGGAGCAGTTGGCTGATCAGGCCGAACGTTAAAATATATCCCAATTGTAACTTCAGGCGTAATTTTGACCCAAATTCGTACCTTTAAACGAAAAAAATAAGCCAACTTTTTGGTTTTTATATCTACAAACGTCTGTAGGAATATAAAAAATTCAACAGCACTCCAATCAAATCGGCTAATTATAAGAAATTCGGGAAAATATGGCGAGGATCCGATTCGCACCATTTTCTAGGCCGATTTGATTGCGATATCAGTGTTACCAAATATTTAGTTGGAAAATCTGCATCGAGTTGAATGCGAAAACGTAAAATAAACACAACCTGTAAGATAACAGTAAATAGGAAGATACCTACTTGATTATTCGTAAATGAATATTACGTTTTACGGTATTTCGGTGCGCAAAAACGAATGATTTTCCAATTAATTAGATTAATTATCACAGAACCACGTACTTCGATACCTTTTAGAATTCACGAGTGAATACGAAGTAATATAAACGAGAAAACGAGTTGACGAATACATTCCCAAATTTTCCATCCGAATTCTTACCTCCATGGTATGTTTTCCAACAACTACTTCTTATCATGTTGGTCGACGTTGGAAAAAATTTTCACGAACGATAAATAATTTACGATGAATTAAAATATCTTGCGTCGGATAAACTAATAAATTTGAGCGAGAAATTACTACATTTCCGATGACTAATCGAAACTCGCATATCGCATCGATTACCGTTCAAATTAGCTGATAAAATTACGCGAAGATATCAAGTCGCCTATCACCAACCTCGGAAAATCCTTCGTTTATCACTAGGTATCGTTTAAATTGATTAAAATGTCGTTAAACCTTGAATTCACTTCTATATATTGATGTTCGAACCGCAGATGAGTTGGTTTGATGCCAGTAGTTTCGCAAATTTGGCTAAAAATGCGTTGAAAGAGGCACAGAAAACATTAGACAAAGCCTTAGATATTACCGAAGAGGAAAACCGTAAGTTGAACGTTAGTTAGACACGCCATAGTTGAACTTGTACTTAAACCCGTTTCAAACGTAGCTCCCGAGCACGATGCAGTTCAAAGCACTTCGAAAGAAACCGCCCCCATTGAGCAGTCTTCAACCGAAGACTCCAAAGCACCTCCAACCAACAATATTTGGGAATCTTTTGCTAGTTCATTTTTTGACAAACCTAAATCGCCAACTGACACTCCAGGTACTGGCAATTTTTCTTTTGCTTTTGACATCGATGATGAATAGACATTTCACACTCGTTCTTTTGTATCAGACACCATCGCCATTCCGTCGTCAATCGACATTCCTAGTCAATCAGTAATCACCAAAGAACCCGTACCTGAATGCAGTCAACCTAAAGACCGCACCACGTTACGTTTACCGTGTGACGTGGAAGAAAAATCCCAAGATAAAGATGAATCTGCCGTCGTCCGTCGTCAAAAAAAGCCGGCAAACGGTAATCGACTATCGATGGTAAGTACCGATAGCGACAGGAAATCCACCGTGTCCAGCGATAGCGTCGAAGTACTCGGTTCTACATCGACAAATACGCCCGATTCGGAAACATCGCCGTCTAAGGTACGCAATAGTGGATCTTACGAATCTTCGGTGGAAATCCTTTCGTCCAGTTCGGTTGAAATATTAAATAGCGAAGATCCTTCGAAGTAAGTTCCTCGTTTATCCTCTCGATCGGCAAGGTACTACCGCAACTACATAACTCTCACGACACGACGCAGGCTCCAAACCGAAGGTACATCTTCCGAAAGCGTCGAAATAATTCCCGAAATCGAAGAAGACGACGACAAGAGCTTAGGAGGCGGTGCCGATGATACGTCCGCCTCCGAAAGCACCTTAACGGTGCTCGATCTAGGTCATCGGTCTTCTCTCAAGGACATGATAAGATCATCTTCGTCGATGGACACTTCGATAACCGAAGTTCTGTCTCCGTGGGAAGTAAGCATATTCTGCGTACGTAACTTTCGTCTTTTACGCCGCCGTCTCAACGCGTTGTTTTACGTTAGTGCGGCGTAAACCGAATTATTACCGAGCTTTCCGAAACGACGAGCGAATCGCACGAAAACGTCGATTCCAGTCCCGACTCCAAGTTACCATTAAAACGAACTCGTAACGAGCTCTCCGGCACGTCCATTACCACGTTAGATAGTAGCAGCTGCGACGAGGGCACCATGATCGGTAGCAGTTCGGACGAGGCTCCAAAAGAATGCGCCTCTTCGGTGGGCTCGTTGAAATCGATGTTAGCCGATGCCATAAACGAACAACCGGACGAATGGACTGCCAGAGAATCTTCGCCGACTACTTCTTCCATGGAAAGGTACTCTGTTTCTTAGTCGTATTTCCATTTGTATCTTTCGACTATTTTTTCAACGTTTCTTTCCTCTTCGCCAGTCGTACCGAAAACATAAAAATCGGCTCCAGCGGTCACACATCGGCTGACGAACTCGAAACCGCTACATCGTCCGATATCGAAGTGATATCTAGTCCGAACGGAGAAAGTAGTAATGCCAATTCCAGACAAAGCCCCGCCAAATTAATATATAAAAATTCCAAAGGTAAAATGTCCGTTATCGTTAGTTCCGATATATTAATTCCGGAGGTTATCGGCCGTTCGTTGTCTTTCAAAATGAAAGGTAGGCGTTCGTTTGGTATCACGCATTATACAAACGCACCCTTTTTTTTTTTCACTCTTCACTTAATGTACGTGCTGTTCCGTTCCGTTAATATTTACCTTTTAATCGGCCCCCGTTTCACATTCTTTTTCAGGTCATAATCGCGAACCATCAGAGACCTCTAGCGGCGGATCTGACGATACCATCGAAGTCGATCGTTTACTTAAGGTAGTCGGCGTGTTTTTTTTTACCTCGTTACGAGCCTACGAGTCTCGACATGGCCGTGGTCTTTTTTTTCCTTATCTATCGTCTTAATCGTTCTGTTAATCTATCATCCGTTGCGTCGATAAAATTACAGAAAATCGCCGAACTTAATGAAATTCTAGAAGCTCGAGAAACCAAACTCGTCGATTTAAGTATGAGAAATGCCGAATTATCTGAAAGTAACTCGAATTTGAAAAGGTACGTTTTTCGTCACCATCTACGCGTCATCGTTTTATCAATTATCGAAGTATTTTTTCCATTTTCACAGCCAATTAGAATGCCAAATGAGCGAAGAATTCACGCAAAGGTTGGCAGCACTGGAGAAAAAATTTCAACAGGCTATTCGTGAAAAGGAGCTTTTACGTAAACAACTGGAGGTAAAATATTACGCGGATATTTTTCCATCATCTTTAAAACAAACGAAATGAAATTTATCTGAAAGTAGAAGAGGCGAGGGGTGGGGATTGCGATAACTTCGAAATCATTCATTAGGTTCAAGATTACCGAAACTAGATAATACCAAACAGCTTCTTGGCAAGCATCGTTGAAATTTTTTCGATGAGATGTTGAAATTACAATCGAAAAATTAGAAAAATACACTCAACACTATTGATACCCTCGAAAATTCAAATTCGAAATATAATAAAATACATTTCTCTATTGTAGAATTACAAAAACTTGAAAGATACGTCCGAATTCGACGAAGACAAAGATCAAATAATCAAAGAACTTCGAGAAGAGGGTGAAAAACTTAGTAAACAACAACTCGCCTCCAACGTGCTCATAAAAAAACTCCGAGCAACCGAAAAAGATCACCTTAAGTTGATTTCATCTCTGAGGTACGCTTCTCTGCAACTGCCACCTTAGCTGCTGCATTCGTCTAATGAAAACCCCTCTTTTTACCAGAGAACAATACGACGGCCTAATGCAGGAGGTAGAACGTGCTAAAAAATCACTCAGCGCCAAAGAAGAGCTGGAACGATCGCAAATCGAAGCCATCAATCAGTTAACCAAAACCAATCAAAAACTAGAAAAACAAGTCTCCACTTTTCAATCACAAATAGACAACTTAACGTCGACGTTAATTTCATCGCAAAAGTAATTCCTAATTTACGCCGTTTTTCCGCCCTCATTAAATACCTAATTCACCTAGGATTCTCGTATACGACCAGACGCCGCAAACACTGAAAATTCAATTTTCTTTCGTCTCCGTTGCTGCAACGTTTTCCGCAAATTCGATTACGCGACCTAACCACCGTCACCGTTTTCGCTCTTTTCCCATTTTTTGTCTTAATTCGTTTTAGGTGTATTTTTCAGACAACTTCGGTAAAAAGCATTTAACACGAATCGATAGAAAACCGATCGAATTCGCGAGCGGTAAATCCAATTGTATTTGTCGGGTCGTTAGCGGTTGTTTTATCGACGACGTAGTCGCTACCGCTGCTTACTCCAATTCTCCAAATCTTACGACCCGTTTACCAAGTCGAGCTAAGTGCTGGAAAATGGAACGCTTTATTGCATTTCATATTATTTACTTTCTATCCTCTTACGTTGCACTTGAGGCTGCGACCTTCGGCGCCGTTATCATTTGCCTTGAACTTTCGTACGTGTGACGTCAACAACGCACCAATACTTCCGAGACATCGAACGAAAATTATTTTCCGCATCATCTCGATTTTTCTAATTTCTTTAACCAATTGGAAACCACAACCACGACACTGTCGTAAAATTTAGCGTTAATTTTTTTTCAATTATTAACGACGGACTTACCAATGACGGAGAATCACCCTCGCACGCGCATCATTTCACGCGCTTCCACAACATTCAAATTACAAAATAAAAACCACTTTATTCTTTTCAGGGAAATCAAAGACAAAGACGATAAAATACGCAACCTAGAAGACCGTTTGAAAGAAGCCGCTTCGTTAGCCACTCGCGAACTCGTGCAAAAAGCCGAAACCGAATTAAAATCGGAAAAAAGCAAACGCGAACAGTTGGAAGGAGTAGTAGCCAATTTACAGCTCTCGTTGCAAACCAAGGAAATGCAAAATAGCGAGTAAGCATCGAAAAATTCTCCATTTCGATCCATTTGTCACGTTTAATCGACGAGTTTGTATAGCGACTCGACGCAACTCCCAATTGAAATTACGTCTATAGAGGAAAATTTGCGACGCGTCAAAGCCCCCTCTTCACTATTACGTGCACCCTTCAGTAACGAATTTCGCTCGACTTCGGCGCGTCAACTTTTGGCGCGCAAGTTTTACGAGGCCGAGCATTGTTACCGTGTCTTGTCTCTCTTGTCATTTCGTCGCGTCAACGGTGCTCGCACGTTGTTTTCGTTGCAACATTCAAATCCACGTGAAATGTTCTCGTTCGCGTGTTACAGGCGCGAAGACTCCGCTAGACGTGAAAACCAACGATTACTTAATTTACTCGAAGAATACAAGCGTAGATGCGAAAACGCCTCCGAAGATGTCCTAAACGCCACCAAAACCATCGCCAAACAATTGGAAGACGAGATCGCCAAATACAACGCCGCCTCCGCTTCTTGGGAAAAACAAGAAAAAGAATTGTGTTCCATAATCAGTAAGTAAAATACGAAACGTTTTCATCGCGCGACCGTTTCCAAAACCACTCACGGGGTGTTCGCGTTATATAGACGATTTCCAAGACCGTTTGAAGAGCTACGAGAAAAAACAACGAAAATGGGAAGAACAAAAGAGCTCGTTAACCGAAGAAATAAAAGACCTAAAAAGCAAATTGAGAACATCCCAGACAAAATTGGAAGAAAAGGATACCGAAACGAAATTCCAAAAGAAACGTTACGATCTGCAAATCGAAACATTAGACAAGTACGTCTCACGTTTTTCGCGCATTATTCCATTTTCACCGTCGACTAATCAATTCTTCGTTAGAATGGTCGAAGAAAGAAACGAAGAAGTAAAAAATCTCAAACTGAAATTGGAGGAAGCGATGAAAGCCAACAGTACGGAATCGCAAAGCGAAGGTCTTCGCAATATCAACGAATTATACAAAGATCGCTCCAAGTTGAGATTATTGGTAATGTTTTCCGCTTGATTTGCTTCTTAATTGGCATTTCTCTTAATAGTCTATAGTCCAAACAGCAAAAAGTGATCTAGAAACCGGATTCAGCTTGCATTCTTGGGGGACGAAAAAATCAATTGAATTCTTGTAGATAGGAGTAGAGCAACGTCGAAAATCGGTGTTTTGAATTTTTCCACGAGCACAAAGGGGGGCTGGAGCCAAAAAAAAACAATTCATAATTTCATACGTGAGTTTAACCCGCATCCAATGAGCCAAAGTTTTTGAAAAACTGTTGGCACAACATCCGTCGGCCGCATTTCAAAGTTGCGAGGTCCCCCCCTTTTCACTGAAAAAACCAACTTGTCAACGTTTTTCGAAAGTGACATTTCGACCTATCAAAACGGTTAAAATTTTACGAGGAATCCAAAAATCGTAATTTTTTTTTTTGAGTATTTCCAAGATCTTGAGCTCAAATCTGAGTCAATTACTGAGTTTTTTCGCGAAAGTAGTCCTGATGTTGAAAATATTAAAAAATTAATTACACATAAGATTCACAAATTACTCAATTTTAAACCTCAAAATGATAACGAAAAAATTTTCAACTTTAATCTTT